>VZTO01019126.1:579-27601 GCA_013400615.1 Syrrhaptes paradoxus | reverse complement strand
TAATTGGCCTGGGAATTTCCCCTACCAAAACTATGAAGTTCTTAAAAAAAGAAAAAAAAAATTCTTGAAATCTAGAAGTCTTTAGATCAGATGTTATAAATACACTCTTCAAAAGCTCTGGAAGTTCTTCTTCCGCAAATAAATTACAATAAAGGAATAGAAATTAAGTTACTGCTGGTTTGATGAGTGAGGTGACAAGCTTGGGCATTGTAGTGCAAGGTGGCAAAACACTTAGTAGAGTGCAAGGAAGGGAGTTTTACCTTGTGAGCCTGAAAATATTTTTTCCTGTCCCTACCTTCACAAGTAACCATTTGTAGAGCTTAATTTTTATTAATTATAATGCTCACTTTTAAATACTTTCTGGTTTTAACTATTTCAGGGTTTAATTTTTCCTGCTTGTTTGCTTTAGGGATATTGCATGCTTCAGTTCCAAATTAAAAGATGGGAGGAAGACTTGCTGATTTATACTCAGGCTGTTTTTATCTCAGCACTATTTAACTACAGTAGTGTGTTGTTATTACAAACTTGACCACAGTATCTTAGCCATTGAATTACAAAATTTAAAAAATGAGGCTTCTGTATGGATTAAGTAAACCACCAGAGGGAGCATATATAATCCAATCAGTGTAGTAGAGTCATATATAAATGGCAAGGAAAATCTCATTTTAAATGCTTTAGAAGGGCTAGAGGTTTAAAATTTAGTGTGTTTCTGTAAAATATTCCATTCTATCAATGTGTATAACTTCATGAATTTGCTGATCATACTGCTGCTTCAGGCAAAGTGAAAGAAATATGCCCAGATTCTGACTCTCTCTAGAATTCATATTCTACTACAGCAGTTCTTTGTACTGGAATGTTTTTACACGAAAACATGGCAGAGTCCTAACACCTGAGTCTTAACAAGCAGATTGTTGTGTTAGGTCAAATTTATCCTGTGGTAAATGAGAAGTAATGTCAGTACTGTTTTGCTAACTTTCTCTCCAATTGTGGAGCAATCATACTGAAAATCTGAGAAGAAATTCTGGCCCTTTGTCAGAGTTTGTTCTGATTAAAATGCAACATGTTTTTCTTCTGTTTTAAAAGTGATGTTGAGACAGCAGTTGGTCTTTTTAATCAAGAGCAACAAATGTATCAAGAATGAATGTGTAAATTTGTCAGCCCTGATACGTTACTGATAAGAACGATATGGTAACTAGATCTATACTTTATCGAGCAGAAAATTGTTCCACACCCAGCTTCTTCAAATCCTTTCCAAGCTGCTCGCTCTTAATTTGACAAGCTAATTTGAACGCATGAACTGCAAGAAACAGTTAGGAAATTAGCATTCAATAATTGAAAATTTTGTATGCATGGGAAGCCTGATGGGAGTAAAGCAAGAAAAGAAAGTGGCACAGCAATGCTTAATGAACAAAGTGTTTTTTCAAACCAGAGTGAGCCCAGTGATGGTATTGTTTGATGAAAGAAGCCTCACAAGATCGTAGTGATAGATCTTCTCAAGTGGGATGGCAGTTCTGTTTAGAAGACAGTGTAAGCATCAGTGAGCCTGAAGGCACATTTAAAAGTACATAGTGGTAAAGATGTACGTATCAGTAAAATGTATATAATGGTGCATTTAAAAGTACTGTCATGGAATGTAGATGAGCCTGAGCTCTTAACGTGTTTTTACTGAAAGCCTGCAGCCAGATGAACTAACTTTTCACTGAGATTGATATAAGGATAAAAAGTGGATGAGTAGCCTTTCTACATTGTTGGATAAATTTGTGGGATTTGTTAGTAGCTGGATTGCATGGAATTATTGTGGAATTTCTGTAATTCCCCTTGAGCACAAATTATCTGGAACAATTCCTATGATTAATATAAATAAACCTAAAAAGTTCACTTCCTGAACAGAACTCTAGTGAAGGTGCAGTAGCTCTTAGATGAGTAGGACACACTGGAGCAAGACCCGCCAATTCACTAGAGAGGCTGTGGGACCTGCTAGATCCTTTTGCCTCATTCAAAGCTGTTAGCTTAAAATGTGGAATACTTTTTCAGGGCAAACACCTGAGCTTTTTCCTGCACTTAGTAGAACTTTGTCTTATGAGCTTCATTCCTCAAGTTTCCTTTCTCCACACATTCTTCTGCAGTGTCCTTCTTTCTGCTCGCTTCTTTGTGTTCTCAGGAGCCCCAAGCTAGAGAATACAACTATCCTTATCTTACCATTAATAATTTGACATACACCCAAATTATTCTGTTTTCATACGGAAACTAGCCCATTTTCTTACAGCTGAAGCATTAGTCACACACTTTTACATGGCTTTGCCTTCCTTCATTTTCCTGAGTAACTCAGAACAACATGAGGACAACTGTTATGCTTATAACTGATGCAGATTTTTAAGAAATGCAAGGCTGGGTTACAAGGCTTTAAATTATTTCTAGAAATGTCAGATCATTGCTTCAATTCTCATTACTCTGCAATCCTAATCTTTCTAAAATGTTTTCTGTGAAAACCTGGACTTGAAGACTGGGAAGCATTTTGAAGTTTCCTAATCTAGATATAAGCACAATAGTTTATTTAAACCACATCACTCACGCTATTCATATTGTATGGTTATGTTGCTTACCATATCCTTTGCCTTTCAAAATTTGAAATTGGTTTCACTAGCTATTAGTTCCTTTGACAGAGATGTTGTTGTGTCTTCTGGAGCTTAGAAACTCTGTTTATTATTTACTCTGCACATTTCTGTGGTATCCAGTTTTGCAACACAGCTCGGCCAAGACATAGATATCACAGTCAATACAAAAAGGACTACTTCCTGGACTGTTGCAAGACCTTAATGCAAAGTCTATCTCGTGTGGGTCTGTGAAATATACCACATTCCTAAGGTGTTTTATTATAAATGCAGGAAGTAGTTGTCAGAGATACATAGCACAGTTAAGCACTTAAATCCTGTTGAGAGGAGAGAAAGTAGACATCCATCTCTTATTTATACCTTTGAAAATATTTACTTTTGCTGATTAATTTGGAAGGAAGATCACAAAATCTGTATTTAATTTCCATGTTTAATTTCATAGATGCACCTAAGATACCATAGTGATAAAACACTAGATAAATAGATAAGTAGCACAGCTCTTCTCTGTAGAAACTTCTTTTGCAGTTCTTTTACATACTAGTAACTTTTTATTTTTCATTTATTGTATTAGAACAATAAGGGAAAGCCCCACTGAGTCTTTGATGAACCATTTATATCTAGAATTGCAACTTCTGTGCCGGCCATAAATCTTTCAAATCCCAACAATGTTGAGTTCAGATTTAATTCTACATTATCTGTTTATCCTGAGGAGTGCTATGCCCATAACAGTGGGTATTGCCCTGCTCTATTAAATAGGCATTCACTCTAGGATTGAAGAGTCATTTGCTGGCAGAACTGCACCATGTTCGGTCACATAGCAGTGCTTTCTGTTTGGTTGCATTTTTAGCTGTTCATTTCTTACATTGATAGCCTCTACCAGAAAGTCTGGATTCAAACATGTTCCCATTTCACTGGTGAAAGGTGACACTTGCCTGTGAAATGTCTCCACTGACATGTGCCTCAAAATGCAATTTATATGTATCCTAGACATTTTGAGGAATTTGGCTCAGACTTCTGGTCATTGTTATATACTGTGTGATGGGCTTTCTCAGGACTGAGTTTCTGTACCAGGCAGTATAGCCTGGCTGATTCCCAAATAAATGTCTCAAATGGTGGTCTGATGTATCTCTTAGACTTTAATTGTATAATCAGAAGAGTGCAAGGAACACATCTTAAAGACAACAGGCTTTCCTGATAACAAATTAAAAGATTCATGCTCATGCATTACCCTGGGTAAATAAAGTATAATGCAAAACAGTTAGGATGGTAAATTGCATGGTATGGTAATGTGAAATACCGGTAGATAATGATTAGGTGCGTGGAGAACAGAAATGAGAACAAATATAAAAAATTAGATGGTTACTTAAACACAAGAGTAAAGATTACTTTAAGAACACTGAGATGGAAGTTAACAGGTAAGGCAGAAATTTTACCTACTTTACCTGAATTCAGAAACAGAGCTTCAAGACGTTTTTGACATCTGCAGATAGGAACTTCCTCTGTATCAGCACATGTTCAAAGAGAGGAATGCAGTCAGGGTCCCAAACTCTTCTTTTGCTCTCTCACTGTAATACATCTTAATCTAAATTAATTAGACATCAACATACAATCTTGTCTACAGCATAATTTTTATCCTGCTTAGATTTTCTTCTTGGCACTCAGGCTGTTTCTTCCACTTGAGTGTGTAAAGTCCCAACTCATCTCTTTTTCACACCTCTGAAATTTACTGACTTTTCCTTAAGGTAACTAATACTAATCTGTCTGGAAGAGTTACCTTTATTTGCTAAACTACTGATACTTTTATTCACTTCTCTCTATTGACTATCATATGTAGTTTTTTATAATGTTTTATGCTACTACTATGCCTGTGCTACTAGAAGAGTTAGAAGTAAGTTGACTGGTCTTTTCCCCTGATGAAAACAGCACATTTTTAAGTAGTTCATGGTCATAAAAGGTAGAATAGTACTGAAACAGGTTAGTTTCATTATCTGTAGTTCCCCATTTTGTAATGTTTTTATGCATCACTGTACATAGAGCAGTGCTACTGTTATTTTGCCGTTTATCTTACCTTCTCTTCTAATAAACCAAAATAAATCAGCTTTACTGCTTAAAACAGCTGGATGACTTGGGAATTTTTTTTCTTTTCAAACAATGGTGTATTAGAAAATATACAAATTCGACCAATCTAAGATTTATTACTTCATAACAATTTTTCAGATAGTTACAGAAGCGGCTTTATTAATAGATCATGGTTGTGCAGTAGGTGAATTTTGTCCAATAGGCCCTCTTGGCAGAACATTAATTTATTAAGGAACAAGGTATCAGATTTTTTCCCTTTCATGTCTAAGATGAATCTACTTTGTAGTTCCTGACTCCTTCCTTGACCCTCAGAAAATGGTAGATTCTGAGAAATTAGTTGCTTTGTACCTTTTATCAAATATTTGAATGTTAATGAGACTATATTGCAGAGCACAGATACCACTTCCCCATTGTATCCTAAATTGTTGAGCTAGAAAATATTTTTTTCAGCTGCCCCTTTCTTTCCTTATTCCAAGTGTTTGTAAAAAGTGAAAGAACAGAAAGGGAGAACAAAGCATTTCAGAAGACCTCCAAGCTCAGGACAGAAATTAGGGACACTTCTGTGGAGACGGGCAGGCCAGCTTATCACACATTACTCTAAAGATATTTTATAGGATGAATGTAAATGCACTTTTCTGGAAGCATTGTTTTTCTTCCCTTCATACAGCCATCCAACCCACTGCATCACTGTGGAAAAATCTGGCTTCCACCAGTTTTTGTGACTTTTCCTCTTCATCCCTTGTAATGAGAGCATAGGAAATGAAGAGGGAAAGTCACAAAAAACGGAGTCTTTTGAATGTAATCAAACAAGTTTTTTTTATTGAAAGTTTTTGCACTATATGAAATTTTCTTTTTCTTTACTTTTCTGTTTCACTGAAATATAATGCAAAATGGCAGTCTCACATTTGTTTAATTGTCAGTTCAGCAGTCATACAAAACAGTCACTGGTACAGCTGTAGTTCATCTTCTCATACCAAATATTTTTCGACATAGAATTACTTGCAAATTAAACAGAGCCTGGGAAGCTTCCTGGGCATTGGAAAACGATTGTCTGTGCCATTAAATAGTTATGATATCAGCCCATGCCCAGGAGCACTGTCCAGAACAGTTCCCAGGCATGGTGCAGGAGTTGGACTGTTCCAGGGATTATTCCCAGTTGCAGTTTACATGCAGCCTCCTTCTTTTCAAGCTTGAGAGAGTTTGCTTGTTCAGGCATAGGCTGTTCTGTGCCAGCAGTCTGCAGTGCCAAGGAACATTTCTGGGCATGTTTATTTTACTGGTATAGAAACAAGCAGAATGATCACAACAGTCTGAGCTGCTTTGCAGAAGTGCTAACCTCTTGTGGTTTTACTCTTCAATATAACTTGACCATCACTGAAATCATATTTGTCTCGTAGCCTCCTAGATATTTCTCTTTAAGGAAGGGCCATAAACAGAAACTCTCTCTTTTAGCGTAATATTTTAAATTTTACATATTGCTATACCCATACTCCAATGTAATGTTGCCAGAAATTTTTATTTAGTCAAATCTGAAAACTGTATGTCTCTTCATAAAATCTGGATAATCTTAAATTAAGACCTGCTAAGGCAAGTTGTTTAATTTCTCAGCATAATCTACTGAATATCTATAGCATATATATTTTATCAATCTTTCCAGTCATCTAAACAGTGAGGACTCTAACATTTTCTTGTGGGAGGTATTCCCAGTTTCAGGGAAATGAAGTTTTCTCAGTGTTCTTCCTAAATATCAAGGCATTTTTGTGCACCATTACACCTCTAGTTCCCCCTCTATTCAAGTCTATTAACACTTCCAATATCTGCATAATCATATAGCATTGATGAAACCACTTGCTTCCCACCAGATATCACAACAAATATTAATATGTACAGTTAATGAAGAAATTGATGAGCCCCAACTGTTGTGTAATTCTCTGGTAATCTCTTTTGCAGACTATTCTTGCTGAATGTTGAATTTGACTTACTTTTAGACAAAAAATAAGGCGCAAGTAGTATACTAATTTGAGAAATTTTCTGAACTTTAAATTCCTTTGAACATAACCTGTTACAGGATGATTCGTGTCCTTCCTTTCATTTGCTGAAGAATTCACTGAGCGTTTACAGCAGGTGTTTTTCTTAACCTTAATCTGAAATAACCCTAGTCCTGAATCCTCTGCTAAATTCTGTTACTATTAGCTCTTTCTACACACTTTATGCAGGTATAAATGTACAAAGTCAAAGGCAGTGGAGAATGTAATCTAGTATCATAGACTGATTTCAGTGTGACTCCTTTCCAGAGAACATATTTGATTATTATTTTCTTCTGATTCTGTTGGAAATTCTGATACCATAATCTCATAAATTTGCCCCTACAGCCCTTGTCTTGTACATTCTTTTTCCTTCTAGTTATTCAGAGCAGAGCCTTTAACAAAAGCTTCTTTTTTATTCTTTATCTGCTTTTCAGCATGTTTTCTTTATTGTTGTAGCTGACATTAAGATTATAGAAAATATACTCCTATTATTCTTTAAACAGAACTCCGCCAAGTCTCACTTTAACTAGGATTCTTTCCTTTCTTTCTAGTTGAATTGGAGATAAAACTTACTTCTTTTAGCCCACTTCTATTCTAAGGGTCTTCCAACAGCAAGAATTCCCTCTGGGTGTCCATGTTTCCTAGCTACTGTTTACATGTTGTGTCAGAGTTACAATTATCAAGTCTTACTCATGTTCAATCTCTTGTACTGTAAAATAACAGCTTTTTAAAAACATCTTTTCACTCCTCTGTTTACATGCGCTTGCAGCCCAGAAAGCCAACCNAGTGAGAGGACAAGGGGTAAAGGGTATAAGCTGAAAGAGGGTAGATTTAGACTAGACATTAGGAAGAAATTTTTCACTGTGAGGGTGGTGAGACACTGGAACAGGTTGCCCAGAGAAGCTGTGGATGCCCCATCCCTGGAGGTGTTCAAGGCCAGGCTGGATGAGGCTTTGAGCAACCTGGTCTAGTGGAGGGTGTCCCTGCCCATGGCAGAGGGGTTGGAACGAGATGATCTTTAAGGTCCCTTCCAACCCAAACCATTCTATGATTCTATGATATTGCAGGAGTATTTACAGAACACGTAGCTATATTTTGCTGAACTTTATGTCCCATAAAATTGTGGAACCATCATCAAGTTGAAGGTTGCCTGCTGAAATTTTTTCTGCTCTCTGACCCTCCTTAACATTACCTGAATGTTGGAAATTTTGAGAGGCACACAATGATGGCATTCAGTGCTGCAGACACAGACATGCTGCATCAAGTATTAACTTTTACCTTAGTAATTATATTCGAATTTTTCATAAACATTAAAAAGTACAGGCTTTTTGTAGCGCTGTATGTTTGAAATCCTTGTATTAAGCAAGTCACTTTAGCTATTCTTACCTTATAAGAGCGAGGTGGGAGGAAATCCTCTTCTAACAATCCAAATTGTCATCCTATGCTGAAGTACACTTTAATTAAGCAACATGTTTAAGTAAAGGATAAATACAGATGACATATTATGCTTGAATTCAGATATATGATTAAATTTATTGAGCTAGATGCTAAAGACAAATACCATTCAAATACTTTACAAATTTATACCACAGTCACTCACAGTGAGACTTCACATGAACTTCATAAGCACTTCAAGCTGTGATAAAGTTCTGCATTTATGACAAGGGAAAGGGGAAAATAAGGGAGGAAAATACAATCTTTTCCCAGACAGCACAGTGTGACAAGAAAGTGATATTCAAAGGATGGAGGAATGAAAATGGAGCTTGTTCTGCAACAAAGGCAGTCTAGGCAGAAAGATAGTGCTTTTATCCCCCTCAAAAAATCACTCTATGATTAGGGGTTTTTTTCAGTTGAACAGACACAAACTTCAAGGCTTCCAGTATTTTTATTTTATGTATATACTTCTTTTTATATTTTACTTCCTATCTCCCTCACTTTAGAAAGAAATTCCATTTTAAAATATTCTCTTTTTAGTAATTCAAACAACCTAGCAAGTGCCGGGTCCTGCACTTTGGTCACAACAACCTCCTGCAACGCTACAGGCTTGGGGGTGAGTGGCTGGAAAGCTGCCCAACAGAGAGGGACCTGGGGGTGCTGGTCGACAGCCAGCTGAACATGAGCCAGCAGTGTGCCCAGGTGGCCAAGAAGGCCAATAGCATCCTGGCCTGTATCAGAAACAGTGTGGCCAGCAGGACTNAGGTGGGTGTTGACCTCTTCTCTAAAGTAACAAGTGATAGGACAAGAGGAAATGGCCTCAAGTTACACCAGGGAAGGTTTAGGCTGGATATTAGGAGAAATTTCTTCACTGAAAGTGGCCAGGCATTGGAACAGGCTGCCCAGGGAAGTGGTGGAGTCACCATCCCTGGAGGTGTTCAAGAAACATGTAGATGTGGTGCTTAGGGACATGGTTTAGTGAGTTAGGTGTTGGGTTGGACTTGATGATCCTTGAGGTCTTTTCCAACCTTAATGATTCTATGATTCTAAGTATCTTAATCTCTCCCTAACATGATGGGCCTTCCTTAGTGTTTAAAGGCAGAAAAGAGTTCTGTCTGTTCAATTTTCTGTTCAATTTTTCAGGTTAACCTTTTATTTAGAGGAGTTAATAAACATTTTAACTGGGCTGAGTAATTACATGGTATTTAAGAAATCGTTTCATATTTCTGGAATGCCCTTCAGTTCACAGAAATCCATTCTTCGTATGCTGTTACAGATATCCTGGCAAAAAACCCTAGGGAATAGTTGGTATAAAGGGAACGTGTTGTACATTTTAATGTTCTTGATTGTTTTATACCAGCTCAACCTGGTGAAAAGATTTTTTCCATCCAGACTTTGTCCCTTTTCTTTCCAATAATTTTCCATTATGTTTTTAGCTTTTACAGGTTAAACCTTGGTGAATTTTCTGTGTACAGAGTAACTGATTTATTATTACTATTAATCCTCACTGAATTCTCTTAAAAGAAGCAAAGAATTTCAGCTCATGTACTGAATGGACACTTCTTGTCATTTAAATATTCTCTGCCAAATAGAGGTAGATGGCATATGGTAGATCTGATGACATCTCTGTCTCCTTTCTGCCTATGTTCAGTTTACTGAAAGGATTCTCACATCTTTCTTGTTACCCAGACTCAGCTGCATTAGTTAAACTAAATCATCATTGCTATACATGTGAGACTTTAATTCTCCTTTTGCTCCCTGAACCAGTACTCCCAGGTTCCACACAAATCCTGGAATTCCTTACATTTCATGAACGTCCCTATTATCATTTCCTAGAACATCTTTGTTATTGCTTTGCTAGGAGTTGATTTCAGTCATCACTTGAAAATGAAGTTGTTATAAAATGCCTGTGTTGACAGATGGCATAAATGCCACAGCTAATCAAATCTGTTCCAATGTTTTAATGGCAACAGGCAATTATCACCATGCTCCTAGATGAAGGTCTTAAAAACGCAGCCAGTAGAGCGGGTGGTGCACTGAAATGACAGTTCCCAGAATTCTAACTCAATGACGCAGCAATGGTAGTATTTGCTATGGCTGATATCTCATTGACATTCCTCAAAGGAAGTTCACAAACAGGTTTGCTTAAAGCCTATCTCGTTCCTGACAAAGCTGCTTTCTGATTGTATTGTTTGGGCCCACCATTACATTGATAGAAAATGTTAAATAAACAGTGCCCAGGGTTTAATGTATTTTTCTTTAAGGTAGAGTCATCTGAAGAATGTCTTAGATGTTTGAAAGAGCCGTTCCAAGACCTTGCATGTTGCATTCAACTTTTGGTGGTTTGTTAATTCCTGGGGAAAAATCAACACCAGCAATATTATTTACCACCATATTTCAGTCGTGTGTTAGAAAAGACTTAAGAACTGTAAATGAGTGTGCCTGGGATAAGCTTTTATGAAATCACTCTTGGGAGCCTCAAGTTCGAAACCATTTAGATACAAGATAAAATCTAAGATAAAAGATCATTAATCGTTATTAGGTCTAGTGGGGTTTGAAATAGCATGGATATGTAACTGCAGTAATTGCCTCTACTGTAGAAATTTATGGACTGGCTTGATGTCATCTCTAAACATTGGGTTTGATTTTCAGATGTACAGAATATCGTCAAATTCATTAGATTTTAGCCAGAGCAGTATGACTGAAATGTAATTGGTTTGTGTGTATTCAGTACATCTGAAAGTTAGTCCAGTTCTCCTTCAAGATGGGCACAGAAGTTGCTAATGAAGCCCTTCAAACTTTAGAGAAAAGTAGGAGAGACTGAGACTTCCAAAAAATATGTTCTTTTCATAACTGGAATGTCACATCATCATTTCTTTCTACTTAGCAAGGTCCTTCCTGTTCTCTCAGACATTCACGGAGAAACACCCCAAAGCTGGGGAGGCAGCCCTGAGCTCCCAGCATACCACTCATTCACTCACCCTTCAGCAAGAAGAAAAAACTCTTCGTGGTAGCATTTATTCCCATTCAGTAAGAAGGAGGTTTCTGTACTCTCTGGAATACATTTCTGGTTTGGGCTTCTGTTCTTTTCACAGCAGCAGGTTTTTGGAAGTCACTTGCCATAGAGTGATAATTGACACCTGTTAGGGTTGGCGTATTTTTTTTAGTAGCATTACAAGTGGTGGAATGTGGATCAGTGCAAGTACAACTAACAAGAGAATCAACATTTTCTCAAAATCTTTTGTCAAAGACATTGTAGGTTCTACTCAGAATAATAATATGGAGAAGTTTATTATCCCAAGTGTGTTGTTAATCTTGTTTACATCCTCTTGTAACATCCTCTCCTAATATAAAAATTATTCCGCTGTTTCATTCTTCCAAACATTCTTTCTACGTGTTTGCCTTTGTTGAAGTAGGGTAGTAGCTGGCATGTCTCGGAGTCTTTCAGTTCATTAAGAACAAAAAATCACCCCAAAAGTACAGCTAACCATAACAGTGGCCTATTTGCTTGCCTATCCTACTAAAAGACAGTGAGAATGTTATTTGCTGTACTGTCAGGTAAGTTATGACCATGGATGCCAAATTACATCATCCTGTCTCATAACAACTGGAGAGAATCTCTTTCAAAGTCAAACATCATGGTCTAATTATTTGCTTGCTGTTTTAATAATGCTTTCTATTTGGAGTGCTACCTATTATCTAGGAAACCCTAAGTTACTGTGTAAACACTGATAACACTCCTGTGAGATGGGGATTGCCAGGGGAGTCATCATATTAAAGTGTTACAAGTAGTTTTAAAATTTCTTTGCTACCTATTGCCAATGAGAAAGGATATTGCACGTTATTAAACTCACCTAATTTGATAAGAACCATGCATGCAACTTAAGTTTTCTGCAGCTAAGGATGAGGAAGCAGCATCTGTATAGTATTCTTTAATTGTCGTGAAGGCTGTTCAGAGGAGCTGTTCTCTAAATCTGTGAACACTGATCACATCGCTATCTGTGTATCTCAGGCCTGATAAAAGCAGTGACTGGTTCACTACATCCTTTGTGGGATTAAATATTCCTGGCTAAGAAGTCTGGACAGAAATAATTAAACCGTATGTCTGAAATCAAACTTAAAAGTGCTCTGGCTCAGTGAAATCTTCAGAATAATTATCCAGTGGAAGGGAGACTTTCCTTTTTAAAAACTACAAATTAAAAAAGAAAAAAACAAACCTAAAATAAAAACTCATTCACTGAAACACCTTTCACTGAAGTGAATTAAATGATTGACACATATTGGAAGCAACAGCTTCTTGAGTAAAAGTAATACCATAAATCAAATGGATTTTAAAGTAAATCACATCATTTACTTATTTTCTCTGTCATTCTCTTCTCTTCCTCTCCCTTTCTTTTGTTCTTATTTCCCTCCTGTTTCCATATGGACAACTTCTGTCTATTTCATTATTTAAAGATGCTCCAGTGGATTTGACCGTCACCGGCAAGATTGGGTAGACAGTGGCTGCCCTGAAGAGGTATGTGAGTAGTTTACATCCTCAGCCCATCAGAGGCCATTTATATATTTATGATGCTTTTGATTAATTTCTTCAGATTAAGAAACATGGTTTCAAGGCCAAAGAGATGCTGTATTTGTCTTTATCATTCAGTGGAAATGCTGTAAGGCATAATAAAGAAAAATAGGCTGAGCAATTTCACTTCCTATTGGAGGGAATAAGATGTAAAAATTTTATCTCTGAGAAAATTCTTTAAATAAAAAATAAAAATACCAGAAAGCCTGCCCCAAAACAGTGTCCCTGCACTGTTTTTCTCTTAGATCTCTGACTCTTCCCAGAAAAGGGGAAGAAGCTGTGATGTTCCTCATCTCAGAAAATCCTCTGCCAGAATAGTCTCAAGTGAAAAACAGGCATTGCATTTTGATATGAAATCTGGCCAAATCATTTAGTACAGGATAAACTACATAGATGAATTCAAAGAGGGTTTTTTAAAAAAAACAAACAAATAAATAAACAAAAAAAACCCAACAAAACTACGAGGGATTTGGATTTCCTTTCATGGAGAGGCAGTGAGGGAACAAGAAAGATATCTGACCATGGTAAGAGTGGATTGTCAACCAGGGGCATCGGGGTACTCCTGGACCAGAGGAGTCCATTTTTAAGACACATGTATAAATGTCTTACTGCTGTTTCTTTCCCAGTGTATTCCCTTTAGAAGGTTTTATGGTTTGGGTGATGGGGTTTTTTTTTGGTTTGTTGTTTTTGTTTTCATTTGAGGATTGTGAAAATAGGAACAAATTAATTTATGACACTTTAAATCTCCTGATAGCCATAAAAAAAAAAATTAGTTACTTTTCCATTTTGGACAAAAGGGATAAATTCTGTCATGAGTTTCAGCTACATAGCCCTTCTGAAACGTAATGTCGGGTGAAACTGAGGGCAAAATGTAGCCCCAAGTGTTCATTTAGAAAAACACATTCTGTTTTATTCTCAGTAGAAGCAAAGAGCAGCAATGATATAAATCCAGTTTGATGGAAGAAATTTTTTTCTTATAACTGTAATTGCAAAATAACTGCATCCTACATCCTACCTTGTTACATGGGTTTGAAGCTTCAGCTTTACAGTTTGTAATCTTCTGATTTAAAAACAGAATTTCTGGGAGATTTTTTTGTCTGTGGAGGACAATCTCTTAAAGAAAATCGAATAAATTACTGGGAGTATTTGTTATTATAGTGCACAACCTTTATTTTGCTTTAACCCAGATTATAATTAGCGAGGACTCAGTCGTGCCTGTAGATGAAGTTATCCAAAATCTGCTCTCTGTATGGCAGTAGCATCCTGCCCCTCCCTTCTTATTTCGACACAGCTAGTACTTCAAGGCTTAGTGCATGATCTGAGAGGAAATTATTGATACACTAAGTGTATCTGAGAAGCTAATAGTTTGATTTGCAGTTTCAGGCTGCTTGATTGCTGCGCACAGTTGAGCTTTCAGGCTCTCTGGAGTAGACAAAACAGCTTACTTAGCATCTTCCAGAATGATGCCTGAGCTGGCTGCTGGAGTTCAATGAAGGATCAATAATTAGCACACAGAGGTTAATTTTAGATGTATTAATTCAAGAAGATGTAATGTTTCCTTCTCTGTAATATAGATTTTGAGATAAATTTTGATTAAATTGTGTCAGTGAAATTAACAGTGGCTTTCAAGCTAAAACATGAAGAAATTTAAGGAATAATTACACTGCAGGTACTGATATCTTTTTTTGATGTAACATATTGTTTCTGATAAAAGAAAGGACGATACAATACTATACATATTAAAAGAAAGACAACACCCACTGTGTTTTGACAGGCAGATCTCAGTAAAATGAACAGACTTTGTGGGATTCCATTTCTCATTAAGATGAATGGAGACCACAGGAGTTACAGGCAGCTGTCATATTTGCTGCTAGCTAATTGTATGTATTTTCCTGCAAAACTGTTTGATCCATAAAATAATATATTCATTACACCTGTAGAATTTTAAAAGTGTCCAGAAATTGGAAAAAAACCCTTGAGATTTCTATTGAAGTATTTTATTATTATTATATTTTATAGTTTATATATAGATTATATTTCATAATGCTTATATTTTATATAATAATTGCTATATATATGCACGTAATATGTGAAATGTTAATATTATATAGAATTTATAGGCATATAGTGAATGTGTTCTATAGTGTGGTTTATAAATATTCTATAGGCACATTTTACACATATATGCATATTTTTTTGTGATAACTGTGTGTAAAGCCTAATTAAATGCTTCAGTTACCTATACATTACTCACTATGAAGAGCTAAAATTTAATTCCCACATACCTTTTTTAACATGTGTTATGGCACCCAGACCAATGGCAGTGAGCATTCACAACAGAAGAGTGAAAATTTGTGATAATCTCAGTTGTTAAAATCAGATTGGGGGAAATAGCATGTTTGACATTCAGGGATGGCTTTGAAGCCTTGTCATTAACAATGGAGTATTGTAAGTTTTGCAGCTAAATAAGAAAAATATGTGTTGCTGAATGCTCTGTAGAGCACTTAAAAGGAAAAACAAAGGAAAATATAAGCTCTTGAAGTTCTATTTTAATTTTTTTTTATCCTGACAGCTTGTCCATGCTTAAATTCTTCATCCAATGACAGTCTCTGCTGAGAACTAATTTTCTCTTCTTTGTTTTTGTTGTTTCCCAATAGTCAAAAGATAAGATTTGTGAGAGGAATGTAGACACAACCGAAACATCTCCATACTCCACCAGCACCCTGCAGCCAACCACCACAAAGTTCAGAGTTTTAACAACCACCAGAGGATCCACCACTTCCCACCTGCCAACTAGCCTGCCCACAGAAGGTGAGTTGTGCAGACTGCATTATTCCATAGTGCAAACATGTAATTTACAAGTCTGAAAGAAATTTATTTCCTGTAGGTGTGTGTTCATGTTTATCTTTTCTCTTTGGGGCAGTGGATGGAGTGGGGAATTGCAGTCAAGGCAATATCTGCTACTGCTTTTAATTGCAACTCACTCTCGCAAGAGTAAGGTGCAAAAGGGATGCGTGCTGGAGGAAGGGGCAGGGCTGGGGGACCGTAGACAAGCCAGGCAGATTTCTGGAGAACTTGTGGTTACAACGAATAATTAGTGTTCCTTTAACAACTAGGCCATAGTCCAAAACCTGTTAAAATAGTAGGAGAGAGGGCCCTAAGTTCTATTTTAATAAACTCCTTAGTGAGTTTTTTGACTCCTTAGTGACTTAGTGAATTTTTAATCCCTTTATATATTCTATTTAGCCAAGTGAAAATTAGAGGTAACCCAAATTAAAAACCTCTTTGAATGTTGCCTGTTTACTTTTTTTCAATCAGTTGACACTGTTCCTGTAGTGCTCACTGTTGTGAAATAGTTTCTATAGGCTTCTGAACCGAATTAACTGTGTAAGTGATGGTGTGTCGGCTCTCACCCTTGTTCCACTGGCAGCTTAAATCATGCCTTTCTGTGGTTGAGATATCCTGCTTTCCTGCTTCTGACAAAAATTAAGCTGGGTGGAAAATCTAACCGAGAAAAATCAAATAGCATCTATAAAATAGAAAGGGAGTGGGGGGCTGTTTGTTGGAATTGCATGTTAACACAAGGGAAGGTGCTGGGTGCATGCAGATTTTTTTTTGTGTCCTGTGACAGGAAAATTTGAGCTGAAAGCGTTACAAGGTGACAATCTACTCAGAAGAAGGGCTGGGTTTGTTTGCAGGCATAGAATTTTAAAAACTGTCAATGCAGGATTTGGACTGCATTCGCAGCATTATTCCCTGGCATTTTGTCCATTAAAGCTCACAACAACAAGAAGAGGAATATGGAAATAAATAGAATCTAAAACTGATAGACCTTTTCATGGTTCTTAGAACAGGAGCTAGGTCATTGTCTTATTTTATTGTTGTATGATAGTTCATGTAGTCCTTAATATGCTCAAGCTGTGTATGAACATGTAACATTGATGAATTATTTGTGTAATGAGACAGACTATAGTACCCTTATTTGCCAGTATTTTGAATCCTTCTTTAGACTGTAACACTCTCATAATTTTTTTTTAGTAGTAAGGAAGTAAAGTGTTGCTCAGAATGAGTAAGAACACCACAATCTAATTCTCATTGAGTTGAGTACCGCATCATTTTCTATTTTCTTTGACATTAGAAAGTCATTCCTACAACGACTCATGGCCTAGAAAAACGCATTTTCTTCCAACTAACTTTGAATTTCCTTTCTAGATGACACCAAGATAGCACTGCACCTAAAAGACAATGGAGGTAAGAGATGATTTTTTTGTCCTTCAGTAATGTCACTAGTTTGTCAAATTATACTTCACTGAATTTCATTAATCAAAATCAGATTGTAGAAATAGCTTTTGCCAGACTCTCAAGGGACTTCAGCCTTCCACATCTATGTCAAAGAGCAGCAGGGCAAATAAACTTAGCAACTGCTTAGTAAATTAAACATTTACACTTCTCTTTATGATTCTTTAATAAAACAGCAGGTGTCATTAACTTCCAAATATAGACATATTAAGTAAATTTTAACTGTATTATAATAACAGTATTATTTAGCTGTGTTGAGAGGATATGATGCTAGTTCTAAACGATGATATTGTGTTATAAACTTATTCATAGTAGTGAATTATTACATTACATTTTTTTAATAAACATATCCATTTTATGTTTGTGTCTCTGTACCAGCAGAGATCCTATATTTCTCCATGTGCAGGTTAATAAAATCTCCTTGTCTTGCTGACAAAGGACTGTTAAATGAGGCTCTGAAGGGGACTGCTTTTGTCATCTTCTTTGTAGGTTCAAGGTCTGAAGCCTGAGGATTGTTCCTTCTCCCTTTGAAGTTGATGAGAATTTTGCTATTAGAATAGGACGGGGTCACTAGATGTAGGCTGCGTTCCCTGCCAAGGCAGAGCTTGCTGAGGAGAAAGGAAACACTTGTCTTGATTTCTGTGAGCTTCGGAGTGGTCTATCAAAGCAGAGGATGATTTGCTGAGTAAACTGAAATAAATTATATTTCCACTGATATAAAGGGGAATATTACTTACTCTGATTGCTTTTCCCCCAGGCGGGGAGCACTGAGCTTCACCCAGGGCAGGGGAACCGGCAGCCAAGCACGGCAGCAGGCACGGGCAGGGTGCGGGGTAAGCCCAGCAGCTCAAGGACAGCAGCTGGGGTCAGCCCCATTATTTTCTCCTTCCCTCAAATTAGAGATCCGCTCATTCCACAATAGACAGTTGCCATCCCCTTTCTTGCCAGTCGCTCCTCTGTCATTTTGCTGTCACTAATCACAGGATAGGTGGCCACGTGCTGTACTGGGCATGGACTTGTCCATTTGTTGGCAGTGTTGTTTTTTAGCTTTATGGCTTTGACCCATAATTGATCCCTTGGAATAAGGTCATCTATAAACTCAGGGTGGTAGTTTTAGGCATTTTGGTAATGGGAATGTCTTTGAACCATTGTTTCTCTTATTCTTCTTTAAATCAAATTGCTTTTTATTTTGTTGTGAAAAGTGCTCATAAAGCTCAATAGACAAGGTGAATCAGCACGTCACTCTCCCGTGCCGTGTCTACTCTGTACGTGAGGCACGTTCCCAGCTGAGCTCTGCCCACACTCTGCCCTGTGAGCCATCACTCCATGGCAGGGGTCTCATCCAGGACCAGGGAGCTCTCCACCACGAGCATCTCATAAACAGCTCAGAATAGTATGCTGTTATCTAAAAAATAATTCAAAATGTGGGCTTTAGAAAACACATCCAACTTTCTTTTGGTTTGGGAATTGCAAGAGGATTGTTTTTTTCACTTCTCTACTCTTTGTCCAAGATCTGAAAAGAAAAACCCTGAGAAATTTAAAAAAAAAATGTTGAATATTAGATCATGTGAGAGATGGCTGTGGCCTACTTGGTAGAGTGAGGTGGTGGGGTTTGTGGCATCACTTATCCTAAATACAGAAATTCCATTTCCATGCAGAAAGCTCCTGCATTTTAGAAGGACGAACCAGCAGCTGATGTGATTATTCATTTTCCTTTAGCTGTTTCTTTTATTCTTTAAATTTTGAGAAAAGAAACTGACTAAAAATAACATGGAAGCAAAGCAGCAAAGCAACACACCAGGATTTCTCATTCACACAGTAAATGTAGCTTCCAATCTGACAAGTTCTTTTTGATGAATCTTCAATTATGCATTGAATTTTCCAGTGATCCCGAGATTAGGCTCAGATAAAACGTCTGCAGCCACAGGCACGTTCTTTGATTCTCTGTGATTTGTCAGCCTTTCATAAAGAGTAGATTATTTCAGGTCGTGAATACAGGGTCTTTACTTTCTCACACTAGATCCTTTAAAACTCAAATGAAAGGGAACCTTTCATAATGGAAAACCAAAGCTATATTGGATCAATGATGGCCTATAGCTTGATGTGTCCTAGGATGATAGCAGTCAATATCTGTTTGGGTACAACAAAAGGATTCTATAGAAATTCTGCATTTCACCTCTGCCTGGAACTTCTGTAACCAAATGTTATAAAGCAGCAACTATATTTAAATTAAATTTCAGGTTCAGGTCAAATTGCTTTGACCTTTTAATTGTATGAGAAAATCGCTTGCAGGTTAGTCCTGTAATTCACGCACAGTCTTCTGTGGCATATTTTAACATACATTTCAAATGTTCTGTTTCCGTTTCTTCTGTCTTCGCCCTTTCTTCATAGACACATGATAGATGCCTAATACTTATGTGCCTAAACCATTTTGAAAGATAGCTGGCATGCCATCACAATTTTTGTTAAATTTAATTCTCTTTAAAATAGCATGCATTCTGCATGTTTTAAGATATGTCCAGCACTACAAATGTACATTTTTGTTATTAATTGCAGACTGTTGTTGTTTTGATTTTTCTTATAACATGACACAGCTGACTAAACAGTTTAAAAGCCTAATTTTTCAAAAAAAATTGTGAGCAATTGGCTGTGGCTGTACAGTAATGCAGTATTTTCCTCTTGAAAACTCTTTGGTGGATGATTTAGATGATTGGCCAGCAAATCTAGACATTTTATTTGACCTTTCTAGACACCTTGTTTAGATTATTTGATTGCTATGAGTCCCCCTCAGTACTTCATCTTTGTAACTCAAAAGAAATGTATGTGTGTGTTGGACAGTAAGTGTCAGTGAATCTGCTACACTTCTCATTTGTCAAGTTGTACAGAAATTACTGTTACAAAAAGGAAAAGCTACAGAAAAAACATCTACCTGAGGGAGAAAGCTATTTTATTTATTTGTGAACAAGTCCATCCCAGCATANTTTTTTTTTTTTTTTGTAATAGTCTCTGAAGCTTGGAAACTAGCTCCTATTAGTCATTTTTTCTTCTTAATTTCCCTTGAAAAATTGCAGTCTGAGCTTTTCCTACCATAGGGATTTATGACAAATTATGGGGAAGACTCAGTCCTGTTTTGCTTCTGTACCCCAAACTTCAGCTGCAATGTTGAACACTAGTTTATGCCTGCTAATTATCATCTTACTTATTTCTTTCTGTGTTAAGTTTCTAGATGATCCAGAAAATGAGACCTATGTCAACAAAGAGATGAGCCAACCTTTTATGGAAAACAAATATTTCTGACATAACAAATCTTGTTATGACCATACAGTCCAAAACAGCTATCTCAGGTTAACAAGTCACTGCAGATTAGCTGAGTCCTCTCCAATTTTAAAATAAAATACATTAAATTAAACAATGCTAAACCTAACCTTCGTGGTGGTTTAAGAATGTTTTGAAGTGGACCTTGTATGGGATAAGATCCACAGGATATGGCTTTGTTCTATTGGCAGATCTTTGTCTAGCCAGAGGAAATGACCTTCCAGAGGCTTCATCTCATCTGGTGTTAGCCAGGAAGCCAGAAGCTCTTCTTTTGGGCCTCTCTATCATAGACAGAGGCAAGCAATAGGCAAGAGGAAGTGCCAGAAGGGGGATAAGTTAGCCACTTTGATTATCAAATAAACCAGAGAGTGCCTCGTAAGCAGAGTTTGTCAGATTTATTTTTTTTTACCCCTTTTCTTATATTTAGGTAAGGGAAAAATTCCAAAGGGAACAAATAAAATATAACTCAAATGAGTCAGTGCAGATTACAAGCTAAGAAATGCTGGCACATCTCCACATTTTATTCTCTGTTTCTCCCTGAACATTTCGAAGCTGTTCTTCCTCTATTATTTCTTAGCAGCCTCTTCTCAGCACTAGAGACAGGTCTTAAGATATATTTGAGATCTCTCTTGTTTTCTTCAGTATGATCAAAGCATGATCAAAGTTGAACTTCCAACTACACCCCAACCAATTTGCTAAATGCTGCTCACTGCTTTCTGCAAGTTCAGCTGTAGCACTCAGAATAGGAGAGCATTATTCTTGGAAAAAATGTGGGATCTAACACAGTATGTTGCTGTAAGAAACATGAAATGATGTTCCCAGTGTAATTCCAGTCTTCCTTCTCAGGAAATCTTGTTACTTAAGGAAAGCATATACAGGCTTGCTGGTCTTCAGCATAATATGGCATCAGTGCCTGCTGGCAGGTATCTTATTGAAAAGGAGCCTTCCAAAGCCAAAAATATAAGCTTGGAAAAGCAACAGCCTCTAATATAAATATTCCCATCTTCCTTGTGCATCAGACACAGAAAGAAACTTATTCCACTTACTATACACAGTGACCAGTGGTTGCTACATGTGTGTTTTTTAAAGCAAATACAAATTAAAAGTGCAGAACTCGTCTATTCTGGGTAAAAAATAGAATCATGGATTAATAATCTTTGTTCTTAGGACATTTAAATTGGTAGAATTATTAAATGGTGTTATTTTCTGTTTGATTCATGGTACTTTTGATTGTGCTTAAATGTTACTCAGAACAAGGCATTTGTGTCTTTTCCAGAATTTCTTGCATCTCCACTGCATCCCAGTTTTGCTGTTGTCATCTTATTACAGCTGTCATCACAAAATATGTAAAAAAAAAAAAAATCCGATCTGCAGAAAGTTAATTAAATAATGGCAGAGTTTTTACAAAGTAGTGGCACTAGAATGTATCCCCTAGAAAGCAAATGTCACTTTCTGCTTCTAGCACAAAAAGGCATTTTAAAATCATATGAGGCAGTATATACCACATTAGGTTAAAGAAGCATGATGTTAAAACAGTTTAGCTAAACCAGAACAAATATGTGTAGACACTTCTACTTATATTGAAGTCTAACTCATACCTGTTTAGCTTCTCTTTGGTTTTCTAAGTCAGATATAAAATGACACATGCTATCTACTCATACAGTTGTAGTGACTTTGCTGTAAAGCCACACACTGAAGTGATTTTGTTAAACACGTACAATTTGTGGACTTTGTACCAGCTCAGAGGGTTAATGTGAAAACCACATGTTGATCTAAATGGAGATATTGTAGAGGGCTAAATGTAATAGACTGGATGAACTTTTAAGACAAGTATGTGTTACTTAATGTTTTATCTTATGAGATCCTGTTGCTGTCACAGTGCTGTGACAGTGTGATAGCTAGGGCATGCAAAGCTCTACTGATCTTATGTCTTTTTAACTACCTCTTCTACGTGGGGTTAACCCAGTAGTTGCAGTTAGCAGCCTCCTGCAATCTCTTCTATGTTGCTCACTCATCTGTGACATTGGTGTACATGGGTCACTGTGAAGGATGGGAAAAAAGGAGGTCAAGTGAAAGAAAACTAATACAGTTGTACCTCTTGCATTGAGGTTGAAATAACAGAAATTGTTCTGTCTCCATAAGGAGCTGGGGGGAGGTGGGGGCATGCACGTGGTTGTAACTCTGGAAGCATTCGACACAGCTTTAGTGGGGAACAGCCTGCTTGACTTGACAGTCTTGTGTTTGCTTCCAGTAGGGTTAAGAGGAGTCAATGGGCTGAGTGAATTGAAATTCTTGTAATCTGGTAACTTTGCTCTTCTGGATTTAGCAACAGTCAGCTGCCTTGACAGCCAAATGGTATGGTACAATACGATGATACAATGTTGAGCTTTGTGATGCTCACTGCTTGATGCTACTAAGCATTGTAATGGCTTACATGGCCTCAAGTGGCTCAAACTAAAATTAATACTGATGACAACTGTTGTAATATTAGGTGATATCTTAGAGAAGAAGAATGAAAGTCCTTAGGTAACATATTTAGGGTGCTGTCATCCTATAAACAGAGAGATTTGATTTTAGTGCACTTTCATCCATTTACTTCACTAGGCAGTTGATCAGTCTTGGAAAGACTTACTGAGTTGTCCTGGATCCTACAGAAAATTGATAGCAAAGCCAGATACTGAATTCAGAATTTGTGGGTTACAGTTCATAATGTTCTCGCTCAAAGACCACCTTTCATTCCTTACATGCAATAGGAAACCAATTTTTAAAGCATTAGCTGAGCCATAACTTTATAAATCATCATGAAACCAAGTAAAGTATAGCAAAGGCTTAACCTCAGAATGTTAACAAATGCTAAGGGAATGAACCTACAAATCAAGAAAACCACACTCCATTACTGTGAAGAAACTGACAAGTCCAGAGCATGCTGTTCCTAGAAGAGGTAGAGAGAAGTTTTTTATGGAGATTCCTCTGAGCCTCTGGAGAATCCTACCAACTCTACATTCTCTTATTCCCTCCCACAGTCACTACATGTAGGACATTAATCATCTATTCAAGAATCTGCATTATGTACAGGAAAAAAGCTTAGGTTTGGAGAACCATATACCTGCCCCATAAAACAAGCAGTCTCCTGGTAGACTCACATTCCAGACATAAATGGAGGCCCAAAAAAGGGGGAAAATCCAGTGGCTCTACTGAGCTTACTATAGGCTGTAACCCTGTGTACTCAGCTGTCCTGAACTTTATGTCCTCCCTCTTTGCAGGAGCATATTAACTCCAACAAGTAGGTCATGCAAATAGGGTGATAGACCTTCCAGGCTAGAAAAGACATATGTGATAGGGTGGAGGGCTGGTGGAGTGAACTTGAATCTCTAGATGCAGGTTAGCCTCAGACCGTGCAGCAAGAGAGGATTTCTGCTATTTGTCTGCCCAAAGAGGAGAGCAAACACATCGAGAGTAGGTGTTGCCAAATGGCTTTTAGAGATCTTTCACGTGGAAATGCTATCAGACATCCTGAGGCTCCTGCATAAGATGAAACAGATCGATAACAGTCTAAGGATGGCTATAGAAGAAGAACAGTTGTGAGTGCAAGGATGGTCTAATGAGATTAACATTGGTACAGTAGTGTATTGGACAGATAACAGGGATACTAATGAGCAGAGATGGGTTTGACCTGACAATTCAGCTGATTTGCCCAAAGTCAGAATGTTGTAGCACTGGCAGTTTTATTACCTTGATATAAACCTTGGAGAGGGATGAAAATTGTTAGATTCCTTGCTTAGATGACTTTTTAAAAGATGGGTATATATTATAATAGATTACTGATACATCAAATAGCATCTATCCCAAGCAGTGCATGCCTTTGTTTACATATCAAATTTATATAACTATCAGAAGTAATACCCATCACCCAACAAAGAAGTGGAAATGGGCAACCAAGTAATCAACTTTCAGTATATCTTACCCCACAGCTCAGAACTTCATACATTTTTTACAGAGTGAGTTACAAAACTTGCAGTCTCTGATGGCATCCCTGTGAACAATATAAAAAAGTTGTATTGTCTTGTCACAGCAAGTTTTAAGTTAACTGAATGCTGTCTTCTTTAAGGATCAAGTTTCTGTGATTCTATAATAATTTTACAGTAATNTTTCTGTAATGACTAATCAAGGTAGTGCATTCTCTACTGTAGACATGGTTATACCTGAACCTATACATCTGCTTCATCTCTAGAAGCTATTTTTGTATACTTGTATCCAGACTCGTTTTGCCATAAAACTAAGACTATGCCAGTACACTGTCAGCTTAATAAACCAGCATTTCTATACCAATAGTGCTGCATAGATGCTCTCATACCCATGTGATAGTTTCATAGTCATCTGAGCAACCAGCTAAAAAAAAATCATGAGTTTTGAAGAACATTAAGAGTTCATCCAACTGCTCCCATGTGACCTAACAGCAAACACTCACTTTATCATAAAGCATTCCTGTATGAGAAAAAATTGCAGGGTTCATTATCTCTTTGTGTCAAATTCAGGGGCTTCCTATGAAAATTCATTCTTTTAGTAAAAAGAGGGGAGAAAAGAATAAAGCTTAGTACTGAGTTATCATCTTTTGGCTGATTGCTGCTATTTAGGTCATCTATATCACTTGCTCTGATAGTATAGCTGTGTCAGTCAGAAGGGTCAAATAAGGTATTGCATTTTATCCCTTAAAGATGCATGTGCATACAAGAAGTGAGTTTGAATTGGAGCTTTTTACGAGCTGATCAAAATGAAAGTGTAAAAAAGAATGACATGGCTTTTGAAAGGAAAAAGCAAAGCTTTATTTTCCAAGTCCCCACAATGAAATTCTACTTTTTTGTCTGTCATTTGCCCTTGGTTTCATGTCACTTTATAAAAAGGAAAGTTTCTAGCCAGGAGGTACCAGAGGTTCACCTTTTTTCCCTCCATTTTAGCATAAAATTTTTCTGTCTCTACTCTCACAGAGAGAGATATTGATCTCTGGTACGTAAACTCCTTTCCATCTCATATTATGAGAGGTGTGCATGTACGTATCACAATTTTGTTTTTTCACATGTAAAATTATTACAATAGAAACTTTGTGTAAACCTTATATTTAGGTAAGGGAAAACAATGTATTTTATTATTTTGCAGACCTATATGCAATACTGAGAAAAACAATGTTGAGAAATTCCACAATATGTTTACAAACACTCTGAAGAGCAGTCCCAGTTTGTACACACCTTTGTTCCTGTTAAGTCAGCATCACAGTCCGCATGGGCCAGGACAAGATTTTCATTCATGATTATTCCGCATCTTTTTTTGGTTTTCCTACACCGAAAGAAGCTAACCCAAATGTAACTAGAGACATAGTTATCTAAAATCAAAGATTATATAGTTTTTATGAGCTTATCATCATGCAAATAATGTGAACACTTTTATTGTGTTTACACTTTTAAACAGCATTCTGGCAGGAGAACAGTCATTTCATGTTTGTATTGTGTGGCTTTATATTTGGGAAAAAAAGTTAGTTGCTGTTTCTGTCCTGTCATCCAGCAGCTAATGAGAAGCATGTTAATAAGCTCCTTCTGCTTAAAAGATTTATGCATGTAAGAATTTGGATAGGTGTTATAAATAGAGCAAATTGTGTGTAACAAGTGCTTTTTTGAGCAAAAGAAAAGGAAAGTTTGTGGAAAGTTCCACTGAGAGAGGTCTTTCGGGAAAGAATTGGTCATAAGACAAATATCCTCCCACGGGTTTAGCCTTGCCTGGAACAGCAGGTGTGCTGTGATAATCTTAATAAGATTTCTGCACCTGAAAAAGTTTACGAATCCTTTTTTTAATCTATTTCCCCTGGTGGCTTTTTAAAAGAACTGTCAGTTGATTTTGCAGCAGTGAGTATTTTCTAAGTTGACAACACTGTTTATTGTCTCTGTGTGAAGAGAGTGAAATCAATTTCTCTTGAGTATTTGAGCCCTGGGGTCAATGAACTGAATTTCGATTATGGAAATTACAAGTTACTTACACTTGTTGTCATTTAAGAAAAGCAATTCTTGTATATCATTATTTTTTGCATTTGGCATTCTGATCACTTCGCTGATGTCCATGCGGTGCACCACCCTAGACTAGTAAAAATCAGGGCAGGCATTGTCACCTGTGTTAGCTGGAAGAGACGACATTCTTGTTTCCTAAGCTGGATGCTACACACTGGGAAAATATCAGCTCAAAGGAGATTAATTTGTTGGCCTTTGCAGAGTGGCTAGAGCCTTTGCGGAAGTCCAGCATTTTTTAATACGATGCTCTGCCTTCAACCATAACATAACAACAATACAAATTACCTGTTTAGTGCAAATTGTCCTGGAAATGGGTACAAGTGATAAAGTAGTTTGTAATAGCATTGAAGGGAAGAGTGGAGAAGTATAAAGTTGTCAACAAGACAGTTATGAGACAGACAAACTACTTCTGAGGAGCAGTTACTTCTCAGCAGGGTGGCTCACACAAGTAACTGCTCATCACAGGGAATTAATAGCCCAACCCAGAGCATGTACAATAAAGCAGGCCTTTCCTGATGGCCTTTCAATTGCTTAATTTGCATTTGCTTGGCGAGTTGAAATACATATGCAAGTACTAAATATTGTTACAGTGCATGAACAGAAATTAAAACTGGAGCTTGTATACGTTCATCT
>VZTO01019124.1:50686-128620 GCA_013400615.1 Syrrhaptes paradoxus | reverse complement strand
AAAAAAAAAAAAAAAAAAGGAACTACAATTTTGTGACCTCCCCTTCTTTGGTCAGTGTTTTAATGGTCCAAAAGACCAGCCTTTACTGATAGTATCTCATACAGGGAAACCAAGAGTCATGTGCTATTTCCAGTTAAACCAGTTATGCAAACTCATATATAAATGCACTCACATTATCAACATTTGAAACTGAAGAGATGAGAAAGCTACCCAATGGTTGTTAATGNAAAAAAAAAAAAAAGGAACTACAATTTTGTGACCTCCCCTTCTTTGGTCAGTGTTTTAATGGTCCAAAAGACCAGCCTTTACTGATAGTATCTCATACAGGGAAACCAAGAGTCATGTGCTATTTCCAGTTAAACCAGTTATGCAAACTCATATATAAATGCACTCACATTATCAACATTTGAAACTGAAGAGATGAGAAAGCTACCCAATGGTTGTTAATGCTTTTTAAACCCATTAGGCAGCATCAAGATGAACTAAGTGCTTTCTAAACCTACAGTGAGGGCCTCTTCACATTCAAGGAGTTCAATCTACTAAACAGCAAATGCTTAAACTAAGGAGAAACACTATTAAGTATACAGCAACTAAACTACTGCTGTTTGTTAGATTCACAATAAAATGGAAAAAACCTCTCAAAACAATTTAAAGACAAATAAATACAATGTAGAGATAGAAGAGTAAGGTTATAACAGCTCTTAGCACATTTCTGGGAAAACAGATTACGTAAAAGATTTTCCAATCTTAGCATGTGAAACAAATGTTAACTGGATAGGCATGTAAATTGCTTATTACCTAGCAAAAGCTCTGGCTGAAAAAATGGGTGAAGTAACATCTAGAGCCCCCTCCAGAAACAAAAACCTTATTTAAAGAGGACTGAAGGAATCATGGTCTCACTCATTGCATAGCACGCTCTAACAAATGAATTATGCTGTTTTCTCTTAAGAGCAGTCTCCATCCCTCCTCAGGTGGTACAGACAGAACTGGGCTTCCAGATTCAGCTGTGTGCAAAGTGAACACGACTTCCTTTTGCCTAGCAAAAGAGAGAAGTCTTTGGACCAGAGAGAAAAAAAGAGATTCGTTCCTTCCTGTCTTCACACTCAGTGAAATGTCATAATCACAAGGATAGATCAAACTTTCATTCAGCTCCATTTTTTTCCTGGCTTTTCCATTTTTGGCTCCAGAGCAGTTGAACCTGAACAGCCGAAAATTATCTCACCAAAGATGTCCATGGTCTGGAAGTTTGGTCAATCTTCTGGTGACAGGATGCCAACGTCATTCATGTAGAACACAAGGCAAAAGGAGGTGCTACCATCACCACCTCAGTTAGCCCGGATCCTGAGCAAATGGGGTTACTTCTCTCTGAATCTCTGTACCCACAGTGAAAGTGACACACTAAAGTGAGTGGCAATTGCTTTGCATTAGAGTACTAGTTCCCTGAAAAAAAAATGTAGAAAGAAGGTCCTACATTAGGTGGGTTAGATGCTCACTGTATTGCAGGGCTTCAGTGCATCAGGCCTTGCTTGTTCCCAAGTCGCCCAGGGCACAATTCCATTGGAGAACTGTGCTCTGCCAGGAGAAGCCTCATTGTCTGCACACCTGCCTTCCTCCCCAAAGGCTCTACTTCTATGGCTGCAACAGTGACCTCATTTTGCTCCCATCAGGAATTTAGTGTCTGTCACCTTTACCCTATCTGGTCCCTGGCTTTCTTGATCCATTGGATACAGCAGACTTTATCTGTAACCCATAAACGGTTTTAGTCTTTTCATGTCCCCTCTATCCATCAGTGCAATCACGAACTTCCCCTCTACTTTCAGTATTTCCCCCCTCACATCAGTTAATATGTAACTGTTTTAATAATTCTTTTAGAATTTATTTAAGAGATCCACCATTAGCTTGCATAATGATCTGCAGGAAATTCTGGAAGTAGTAAGAGTAGGTGAATAACCATCTAAAGACACAGTATAAAAAAGCAGGAATCAAAGTGCCCAGAAATCCTGCCAGCATTTTCAATTCCGTAGTTACCATAACGTTACCATGTTAGCCACTCTAAGTCAAGCAGGCAGAACAATTCTTGGAAGTCACACTGGGGTCATGCATATGTTTGTTCACACACACAATGCATTGCATAAGCCCACAGACTAAACAGAAGTGTGAGAGCACAGAGAGTAGGAAAAGCTTTGCCAGCTTTAATATACCTAAAGCTGGTAGCAGCAGCAGTGTCAGTACCAAGGGCTTCAGCACGGGCTAGCTACCCAAGCTCTATGCAAGCCTCAAGCATTCAAACCTATGACTGCTAATTCTTCTCTCGTATTGTTATCAAAAATATAGATTGCTTTGGCACAGCTATATATGCTGCAATCATACCTGGCTGCTGGGCAAACATACTGTAGACACCAAAGAGCCTTTCAACACCAGGTTTGCATACTGTTGCCACAACACGCGGGCTCCATCTGCTGCTTTCCAGTAACTTAAACAACTAGTGATTAGTACACTTATTTATTTTTTTCACTGCAGCAGGTTTTTATTTTAAGATAAGGAATAATACANAGCCAGCCAGCCAAACATCTTGTACCTGCCTGTGCCCTAGTCCCTTCATTTGATAGTACGACTTGCTCTCTTTCCTCCTTTGTTTTCAAGATTACTAAGATCTGTGAGAGAGGAACAATTCCTCTACTTCTGAGAAGCACCTTTTTACACTGTTGTAATATTTTGTCCAGAAAGTTGGGCCCTGGTGCTATTGCCATTTAAGTGAGCTGGGAATCTCCCACTGATGTTGACTGAAGCTCTTGTTACTGGGTGTCTGGTGATAAAGATATTCCCAGTTTTCCTTTGTGGTCTTGGCATGCACATTTCACTCTTCACTTGGAACCGTTCCTCTCTTATTTGTCTACTCAATTATTTTCAGACCTAAATTTAGTTCCTCCTGCTATTTCTTTTCTGAGACTAGAATAGCTACTAACCTGTCTCCACTTAGTCTGTCACTCATTGTTTATGGAGTTGGTAAGGAACACCTAGGAAGCAAGGTACTGCAGAAAAGGATAAGAAAGACAAAGCTAGACAATGGAAATTATAGCAGGGAAACTCATCCTGCAGTGGAGCAAAATTATTATCAATGGAAGTTCTATATTAATTGCACATTTCTGGGAAAACAGATTACGTAAAAGATTTTCCAATCTTAGCATGTGAAACAAATGTTAACTGGATAGGCATGTAAATTGCTTATTACCTAGCAAAAGCTCTGGCTGAAAAAATGGGTGAAGTGGGGAGAAGAAAAGAGAGGGAGAGGTAGAGAATCGTTTGAAGAGCAAGTGTTTATGATCCCTGAATGGATCAAAATATGCGTTTCCCATGCCAACTATTTAATCCATCATCCAGCCTATTAAAGTTATTATAGTAAATCAGACTCTGAAGAACTTAACGGAATTTCTGTAGATCTGGTGCTGGTGTACTAGATGTTTACAAACATGTATACTTATAAAAACAGGTTAATTCCTTCCCCAAAGAATTTACATTTCAAGATGAGACAGCTCAGGAGCTGAGAATATGAAGTTTAACTACCTTATAACTAACTCCTCTGACACCTTGCAAAAGTCACCTTAGGTTTCTCAAGCACCTCCTAGACCAGAGAATTTCTGAAAACATGTGGGATGTGAAATATTTCTAGAGAAAGAAAAACAACTGAAGAGCAAGTGGAAGTTCAGAAGTCTAACAGCACTGAACTACTGACCTGCTCTTTATGAAACGTAATGAGTTGGACTGAATGTGCATTGCAATAACATTACCTTCTCATGAAAGAGAAGTAGATTACTTATTTTACCTCTAATTTCTGCTGTCCTGTATGTTGTGACTATATTTTTGAAACACTAGAAGCTTAGGTTTAATGTTAATTAAAATAATACCACAAATTCTTATTTGTAGTTCTCAGAAGGGTACTTTGGGGAATAAATTGATGACTGTTGGAAGAAATGGAGGAAAAATACTGTGCATGTACTCAGTAGTTCTTAACCACGGTCATGCAGTGACCCCTTTATCCCACTCAGTAAGGAATGAGTATGTTGATTCCATATATATTTGACTGTATTACTGACACAGTAACGATGATGCTCTTACAACATTCATTCATTAGTCACAGAATCATAGAACAGCCCATGTTGGAAAGGACCTCAAAAGATTATCTGCTCCAAACTCTCATGGAAAAGTGAGCCTAAATTAAATTATCTAGCATGTAGTCCAGTTGTGTCTTGAAAACCTCCAGTGATGGGGACTCTACCACTTCACTGGGGAGGTTGTTCCCACTGGAAAAAAAATATTTTTTTTAATCACCATTAAATCTCTCCCAGTGCAATTAGCACCTGCTGCCCCCTGTCCTCTCCATATGGGCCCTTGTAAGAGAGAGCCTCTATCCTCTTTGTAGCCACCCTTTAAATATTGGAAAAAATGTGATGAGGTACCCCCTAAGCTTTCATTCCTTCGTCACAGAGCAGATTCTCCATCCCTTCAATCATCTGCGAAGTTTTTGCTGTCATCTACAGACTGCTGTTGCAGCAACGTGAAGCAAGTTCACCTACAAGATGAGTAAATCTTCAGGTCATATTAAAGACTATCTTAAGACATTAACATCTTGTGTAAATGCTTTGTGAACACTGTTAATTTGCATCCATGGAAGTAATAAGAAATTCTTTATTATAGTTAAAGTGTAGCCATGGTACTCTAGGTATACAGACTCCGTGATCTGTGCATGTGCAACAACCAAATGCCAATCAGTTCCACTGTGTCCTCCTCTTCAAAGGACTCTTGGCCTGTTTCACTGTGGGGTACATTTGTGTGAATGACCAGGATGCCCAGGAGATCTGTCCTTAATTGCTGCAATTCTTTCATCTCTAAATGAGGGTTGACAAAATGAAGAAATGGAAGGAACTTCATGGTAAGTCTGCCTTTCACCCTTTCATGCTCTCAGGAGTAAAAGCTCCAAGCTATACTGGCACCAGCCTTTGGAACAGACAAGGTGGCATGCCATAAAGGAGCTGAGAGAATCATTAATATTTTCAATGAAGAAGACCTAGTCTACAGTTATTAAGGATGCACAAGTCTAGTACTACTCAGCCTGGTGTCAATATTGTCCAAGATGAGGGATTAGACAACTCTCAATGACCACAGCAAGAGCTCCTGTCACAATAGAATTATTTCATCTTCTGAGAAAAATCTACATGAACAGCAAGCATTAAACCAGGACCTCATATTTGACACGAAGCATGTTGTCACTATGTATCCTGCCTTCAATGTTGTGGGGAGAGGGGGAAAAAAGCTAGACAAAAATTCCCCAGGAATTTACTGAAATGGCTGCAGTATGACTGAGCAAGAAGATTTTAATGAAGCAGTGAAACTCACCAAGGGCCTCCTTTCTCTTCTTATTTAAAACCACACAGAATCATTGAGAAGTAATGAAATACCATTTACTCTATGCCAGCACAAACAACTCCTCCATGTTAGGCAAAGAAAACACCATCTGTCATCTTTTCAAGTTGTAGAATAAAGAACTGAATAAAACATTCTGGGGCAGAATTTCAAGAGGAACTTTAGCATGGTCTATGAGTAACCAGTGCCACAGAGCAAACATCTTTGTTCCTGGAGAAGGTGTCTGAGCAGCTCCTGGCTGAACAGAATTGGTCAACAAACAAATCCTACTCTCTCTAAATAAGCAAAAGTCTACCAAAACCTGATATTTGCAAATTGATGTTCACATAGGTCTGATTTCACCTAAGGTACAAATGTTAAAACACTTGGAACAAGTGGCAAGGTATGTGATGTATTTACCTAGCAGTCATAACCTTTAAATAAACCCTGGATACATTTTTCAATAGATGTAAGCATTAGTTCATTCAGAAGTACTTGCATATTTTACCTAGGTCAAACAGGTCAAACTGAAAGAACAGAGAACTGCAAAAGGTTACGAGAAAGGCAAAACACATGGTCAAAAAGTGTGGAGTGACTTCCAAGTAAGAAATAATTACATGAAGACTCTTCAGTTAAGATTCCTAAGTGACTCTTCAGCCTAGAAAAAAGAGACAACTGACTGAGGTATATGGCAGAGGTCAATAAAATCTGAGTGCATGGAGATAGTGAATGGGGACTAACTGTTCAGCATGTGTTCCAGCGCAAGAGCTGGAGGAGGGCACCAAATAAAACTAACAGAAGGCAGATGCAAAATAAGCAAAAGGAGGTGCTTTTCCACACAGCATATGGCCAAGTTTTGAATAGCAATATTTTACACAGGTTTGAAAAGTGAGAAGGCAAATTCATAGAAGAAAAATCCACAACTAGTCATTAATTTAATCAAAGCCATATCTATCTTAATAATCAAAGGGTGAGAGAGTGTATGTGAAAAAATTCATACATCATTATCTTGTTATATGTGTTTACAGGCAGCTGTCTTTGGCCACTGCAAGAGACATTCTTACATTCTTTGCAGTGTATGATGAAATTCTGAAAATCATTATGGATTTTTAAAATATTCTTATAAATGTCTTACAAAAGTAGAGTATACTGTTTCAGCAATTTAAGGTACATTATACCATAAAGGGCATATTTTCCTTGAGGTATGAATTACCTACTTCTTTTTTCTCTTTTCTAAAGATAACAGGAATTTGTGCAGGAAGCAAGATAAGATTCTGTATTTGCTGTCTCTTGTTCTGATCTTTTAGACCATCTAAAAAAGCATGCAAATATTGTTCATAAACTTATGTTCCTGTGTTTGTGACGAGATTCAAGAAAAAGATCTATACAGGTATAACATTCTTTTTCATGACTTCCAATCTTGAGCTGAAGTTGGTCACTCAAATATTCTGGATCTTGTCCCTCAGTAACTCCTGTTTCCTGAAAAAAATCCACCAAAACCCAGAGATTTCAAAGTATTGTAGGAAATTGGTCACGTAGTAATGCAATTTCTCTTCCATTAAGCATCAGCAGGAAAAAAACAAACAAATAAACCCACTACCAACCCAAAACCAAAGGAAAAAAACCCCACAAAACAGCAGAAATGGCAAAACAAAACAAGGGTAAAAGAAATAACTGAAGAAATGGGTAATGGCAGTACAGAAAAAAATGGATTAAAAATTGACTTAGCATAAACCCCCATATTTCCCCTTAATATCAATGGATAAAATTTAATCTACTGGCCTGTGTGAAGTGCAACTTTTAGTATTAACTGCCTATATAATGTGGGAAAGCAAACTCAATTAGCTGGGTGCCTTTAAATTCTAAATTCCTTTCCATTTCTCTGGAAGTAACTTTAAATTCCATCTGTCATGTTGCCAGACACTTTCTGTGGTGATCAAGTGTTTCAAAATTTCTCTACTTGGAGATGGCTTGAGTTATGTTTAAGTGACACAAAAATCCAGAGCTGATTAAAAACTCAACAGCTAAGGCTCAAAAAAAAATACCACAGGTCACAAGACTTGCTATGAATGCAGGAATTAATAAATCCAAGAACTTCTCCTCCCTACCTTAGAAAATCATTTAAGAGCTCTGGCAAACTTGACCTGTGTATGCAATGGCAATACAGCAGAATTTAGCATATCAGTCACAGAGGATAGAGATGACTACAGTGGAAGTACTTATAAATGCACTTCCCTCTTGTATATTGCATCGAGGCTAGCCATGCCCCACAATGGTAACCATCGTCTGAACATGGTAACTGTGTGCATGGATGGAGGTGCCAGCTACACAGCTTGAGCAGGTTATTCTTCAGCAAGGTAATCTTCAAATTGCTATGGGCAGAATAAATTACACTGGTATACTTACATTACAACATTATTTTTAGCAATTTGTAGGTCCACATCAACACACTCTGAAGTCAGTATTTCACACATCTTTTATCAACCAGCTATTAACAAGGTTTGCACCATTTATAGTCTACTCATCTTCATGCAGCTGCAAAAAACCCAGTGAAAGTTTAACTGTAGTCAAAGAGTCGGAAAGCAAGCCATTGGGATTTTCTACTGTTCAAGAAACAACTTTTGTAGAAAAGGATATTAGGACTTGAGAAAATGGATGAAGAAAATCCTTTGACAACATACTTTTATTTCAGAGAGTAATAGAAATGTCATAATGCTTCTAGGCTGTTTCCATGAAGTTGAGGAACTGCTTACAAAAGTAATGTGTCAGGTAGATATTTCTGTCCAAATAGCTTAAAGTTTACATGTCATTTCGTGTAGTCCATTTACCTCCATCTCCCACAAGACTAGTGCAGACAGTTTCTTTCAAGCCATTAGCTTGGAAATTATTTGGCCAGTAGTTGTGTTAAGTATTCCAGCCTCATTAAAAAACAAAATAACCCCTTTCAATCAACTGTGTATGATTTACTTGCATTTTTTCTTTCCACAATACATCACCACTAGCATAAATTGCTACCCACTAGTAACCTAGTAAAAACCCTACAGAAACAAAAGAAAGAAATACTAACATGCTCTATGAACACCTACAAACATGCAGCTTTTGTTGGAACTGCTCTCATGGTGATGCATTTAGGATTTAGTTTCATGTTGCACTTTGCAATTAGTTTCTTTCTTCAGTCGTTTAACTGCTTCATTCTAGCAGTGGCCATGTCACTTTCAGCCTACTTAATAGATCTGTGAGCATAAGTTATATATATTATGTATATTGTATATATTATATATAGCATGGAGCTACTAAGGTTATTGGGCCATTGGGCCAAAGGCAAGATTTACTATTAAAATAGAATCTATGTATCCCCATGTCACAGTATATAGTATGCTCAGACTTGATAGATCCACCTACTTCTTCCTACTATAAGCAGAATTAAATGAAAAGCAATCTAACGCAAACTGCTTCTTCCTAGACTGTCCGATATTTTTCTGCCACAGAAATATAACAGAGGGATTATCTATGGAAGACTCACATTAACACACGGTTCATTTCCCCTGACTTTGTAGGGAGAGAAGAGACCATTCTGGCCTCCTAAGGCATCTTGCATTTTAAAATGTTGCGCTGTGAATAATGTTGCTCTCTTGACACAGTTTCAGCCTCTTATTTCCAGAGCACTTCATAAAAGCATGTATCTCAGCATCCTTCAAACACATTAAAACTCGATGAACTCTGAGTAGAGCCTTATTCAAGTCTTCCTTGCCATTCACACAGGCAGTCGATGTGACTGAAGCCACTTAAGGTTTTGGCACTATTGGACACTACACAGACCTTCTCTGACCCCTATCACACAGCTTTTGTTACTGCCTGACAGAATTACATTCTTCTATCAGCTGAACTATACTCCCCAAATCATTGAATACCCTCCTACTTCTAGCTGCCCACATACATGATTTCCTGGAAATCTAACCTTGTTTTGCCTCCACAGGAACCTAGTAATTTGCACAGACTTTCCTCATAAATTCTCTCCTATGTCTTAGCAGAGTGCCCTAGCCACTGGATGAGCTTTTGGGTGTTTTTTTTCCTTTCTTGAAGTGATCTTTCAGGATCCCATCCTAGTTCAAAGGTGCTCTTCCTCCTGGAAATTAATTCTTTCCTAAAACTATTCTGCTGGTCATATTAGTCTTATCTGAGGCTTCCCCAAGGAGTCTCCCCATATTTAAGAAAAAAACAAAACCAAACAAAACAATAAATGCCTGTAAGGAGTTTCAAGCTATGTTCTGCATTTCCTTGCCCATGCTGTTATTCTCATCACATATCAAACCCTGAGGTATGTTTTGATAACAACCATCTGAAAAGACAAGACATGCCTCCAAGAAATGTTTATTTAGAGTTAACCACAAGCTTGCACCCAAAGCTAAGAAAACAACAAAAGCTCCTAAGATAATCAGGTTCAGTCTTCTGAAAAATGTCACATCTGAAAAATAGTTTAGCTTTCTTACCTCTGCCTAGAAGCCTGAACCAGAACTACATTGCTCTGTTAGTTTACTTACCTAATACTTCCAATATTACATATGTAATTTAAAACCAGGATGAAGACAAAATCCATGATGTCAAGTCTGGTTTGGACTGGCTGAGAAAACTGCAAGATTTATTATCTCCATATCATTAGCTGATTAAGACAGAATGTGTGTTAAAACAATTACATCATATTCAATTCATCAGTCCAAAAGGTTTACTTATTTTCAACTGCTAATGCCATTTTCTCAAAGGAAATATTTCAGGCATCCAAGATAAATGTATCTTACTTCACTGAAAAGTTGCCAAACTTGCTTTAAGATCTCAGGGTTCTAAGTTCTCACCCTGGAAGTACTCTAAGTAGTTTCCATTGTATAATGAAGATAAGGTGGCTACTTTTCTAAGAAAAATAACATGTAGGGAGTGTGCTTGCTTGAAGAAAAAAAAATTACAGATTGAGAGCTAGAAAAAGAACTGTGTGCCATACTGTTCTGTCATCACACAGACAAATCATGACCAAAAAAAAAAACCAAAAACCAACAAACTCCAAGGAGAAAAAATCCAGCTACAAATCCATTTCTGGGAAGCAAACGTAAGAGAGTTAAGCATTTCAGAGCATCCAACATACAGAAAGAAATTACTAAACCCAAGCATTTCCATATAGCCTGGAAATCGTAAGGGCCAAAATAACTCTTGTTTTTCTTGACCGTAACTATGACCATGGTACAAAAAAAATCTTGATGATGGCAGCCTGTCCTGGGTCCAGCTGGGATAGAGTTAATTCCTCACAGAAGCTGGGAAGTGGGTATAACCAAAGGGATATTCGATACCATGCTGACGTCATGCCCGGGTTGAGGGGTAGGGGGACGGGGCCGGTCGTGTTTTTGTGAAGCCCTCGGTGGTGAGATATTCATTGTATCAGTGTTTCCATTGTATTCTATACCTTGTCTTATTGTTATATTCTCTTTTCTTTTGTTTCCTTGTGTGGTATTATTAGAAATCTGTCGTTATCTCAACTCACGAGGTTCCATTTTTTTTTTCCCTTACCCTTTCCCATCTTACCGGGAGGGGAGGGGGAGGGGAGGGGGGGTCGCGACCACGTGGTGGTGGTCCTGACCCAAGACACAGCCCTGTACACAAACACAGTTAAAATGGTAAAAGTGTCTATACAAGTTGACTTGTAAGAGAATACAAACATTGTAGAGGCAAATGGAGCAGGAATACAGTGTCCAGTTCTCCTAAGGTCAGGACCACAGCAGCAGAGCAGAATGTGGCCATGGGGGTTTTCAGGACATATTCATGGGAAACTACCACAAAAGCCTACAGTGTGGCCATGGAGCATGGTAAATTAAACAGATAAATAAGAAACCCACAGAGAAGGTGGATCTGATATTTACTCATTATTGTTTCTTTTTGGCCTGACTCATTGTTTCCCTAAATGTACAGCAGCTGAAGCTGTGGGTAGCTTGAGTGGGCAGAGAGTGAGCAGGGCACAGCCCTGCAACTGGTATAAGACCACTCAGAGGATCACTAGGAATTAATGTATCTTCAGCTCTGGCACTGTGTGGCTGAAGCCACTGGCTCCCTTAAACCTGTTCTCTGTCTTTGGGTGGAGGGAGAAAAAAGGAAACAAGTCAGAGACGATGATTTTAAGAGTGTAATTGCCGAAATCACAACATACTGTGTTCCCACAATAATCCCAAAGTTGGAAATCTATGCATAGTTGGCACAGTGCAGCACATTTCTAGAAAGAAACACTACCCTTCTAAACAAAGAATGCTAATTATTGTTCTAAGTTATCCAAGGCAAAGTCTAAGATGATGGCATCTGTAGTACAGAGTGTTTGCTCTGGTCCAATATCTGCCTTTCAAAGAACTGTAATCTCAGCTTCCTATTTTTGTTTTCTTATTGCTGTGGTAAAAGATTTGTATTTCTAAATCTGAAAATGACCTTCTGACTGTGACCTGAGCAATATGTCTTTCTTTTCAAGGAACACTTACATCAGTCCTGATGGATTTTATGATTAACACATAGAAGTCACTTTTGTTATTCATTAACAGGGTTCTATCTACACCAAATTAGGAATTCCTCAACATACCCAAGATAATGAGTTAGAACAGGCAAATATCCAGCACTTATGCCTTGCTGATAGTACTCCCACACATTGCTAAAACATGGACAATTCACAGAAAACACAGTGAAGTTACTGCTTTAAATGAACCACCAGCTGAAGGAGAAGATCAGGTCTGAGACTACTGAAAGAACTTGAAGGTGCATAAGTCCATGGGACCTGATGAGATGCATCCATGCGTCTTGAAGGAGCTGGTGATGAAGTTACCAAGCCACTAATCATCATATTTGAGAAGTAGTGGCAGTCTGGTGAAGTTCCTGCTGACTGGAAAATGAGAAACATAACCCCCATTTTTCAAAATATGGAAATAAGGGAGACCTGCGAAACTACAGGCCGGTCAGTCTCACCTCTATGCCTGGCAAGATCATGGAGCAGATCCATCTAGAAACTATGCTAAGGCACATGGAAAACAAAGAGGTGATTGGTCACAACCAACATGGCTTCACCAAGGGCAAATCATGCCTGACAAATTTGGTGGCCTTCTACAACAGGGTCACTGTGTTGGTGGATAAGGGAAGGGCAACTGACATCATCTACCTGGACTTGTGCAAAGCATTGGACACTGTCCCACATGACATCCTTGTCTCTAAGTTGGAGGGACATGGACTTATCAGAAGGACCACTTGCTGCATAAGGAATTGGTTGGATGGTTGCACTCAAAGAACTGTGGTCAATGGCTCAGTGTCCAAGTGGAGACCAGTGACAAGTGGCACTGCTCAGGGGTCAGTCCTGGGACCAGTGTTGTTTAACATCTTTGTTGAAGACATAGACAATGGGATGGAGTGCACCCTCAGCAAGTTTGCCAACAACACCAAGCTGTGTGGTGTGGTGGACACGCTGGAGGGAAAGGATGCCATCCAAAGGGACCTTGACAGGAGGGAAAGGTGGGCCAATGCAAACCTCATGAAATTTAACAAGGCCAAGTGCAAGGTCCTGCATGTGGGTCGAGGCAATCCCAAGTACAAATACAGGCTGGGCGGAGAATGGCTTGAGAGCTGCCCTGAGGGAAAGGACTTGGGGATGCTGGTTGATGACAAGCTTAACATGACCAAGCAATGTGCACTTACAGCCCAAAAAGCCAACTGTATCCTGGGCTGCATCAAAAGAAGCATTAGCAGCAGGTTGAAGGAGGTGATTCTCCCCCTCTACTCTGCTCTCGTCAGACCCCACCTGGAGTACTGTGTTCAGATGTGGGGCCCCCAACATAAAAAAGACATGGACCTGTTGGAGAGAGTCCAGAGGAGAGCCACAAAATTAATCAGAGGGCTGGAGCACCTACCATAGGACGACAGGCTGAGGGAGCCGGGGTTGTTCAGCCTGGAGAAGAGAAAGCTCCAGGAAGACCTTATAGCAGCCTTCCAGTACCTGAAGGGGGCCTACAGGAGGGATGGGGAAACGCTCTTGATCAGGGAGTGTAGTGAGAGGACAAGGGGTAACGGTTATAAGCTGGAAGAGAGTAGATTTATATTAGATATTAGGGATTGCTTTTTCACTGTTAGGGTGGTTAGACACTGGAACAGATTGCCCAGGGAAGTTGTGGATGCCCCATCCATCCCTGGAGGTGTTCAAGGCCAGGCTGGATGAGGCTTTGAGCAACCTGGTCTAGTGGAGGGTGTCCCTGCTCACGGCAGGGGGGTTGGAACTCAATGATATTTAAGGTCCTTTCCAACTCAAACCATTCTATGATTCTATGATTGTAAATGAAGAGGCTACTTTAGAGTAGCTGCCTGAGTCTGGAAGGAATCAAAACAAAACAGCTGTTAACTTACAATAAAGTAACATTTCAATAGCAGAAAATATGGGAGCAGTATCTCACAACCAAGTGTGTTGTATGTAAAAAACACAAGTTACCAATATGGTGAAGATTTTTTTCTCAGCTATACTTTTCTCCCTTTATTACCAGGGCAGCTAAGTATGCACAGACTGATCATTATTATTTAACTAGGCTGCAAAGCCACAAACTGTTACTCATTTCCTGTGTGTGTGACATAGTTCTTCTGTACAGTGCCTCATGGTCCATAATCTGTGCTTTTGATCCCTGGCCAAGACACAGCTATAGCACCTGCAGAATAGTGCACTTCTTGACCGGCTTTGCAAAGAAGTCTCTTTGCCATTGGCACATCACCAAGGCTGCCTGTCCTAGAAGTAAGCGGTGACCCTATTAGATGGCAAACAGCTGGGAAGGCAGAAGCAAATGAGGAGATCAGGGAGAGAAAGAAGAGGCAATAAGCTCCCAAACAGATAAAAATAAATAAAACCTTTGAGTGTGTCATTGAAGCCTGGCTAAAACATGTTCAACAACTTTTCTGGAGACAAGAAATACTATTTTTAAAGACTTTATTGGTGAGCGGCTTCCTGGTTCACTAAGGCAAGATGATTGAGTTGTCTGCAGGAGGTGGGGGGAATGTTTTTATCAGATGCAGAAAGCTCTCCTGCACTTCAGAACATGTACAAATATGAAGACCCACTGCCACAACAAGATGGGGGGGAAGACACAGGTGACTGAATCAAAGAAAGTGGATAAGATGAGATGTTAAAACCACATACGTCGTTGGATATGGGTCTTTCAGTCAGCTTGCTACACTTAAGACCCCCTAAACATTATCAACTACGGTGGTAGAAAATGTCTTCTCTGGGTTACAGTTATGGGGCATTTTAAGAGGGTTTGTGGGACAAGGCTATCCAAGCAACTGAGAACTGACAGTAAGACTCCATGTATACTGCTACTGCTGATACTATAGCTATGCATTGCTACTATACACTATTGCTACTTATACCATCCTAATGATGCAATTGTGACCACTGCTTTTGAAAAAGGAGCTGGGATATTTTAAAAACCAGTGTCTTAAGATTACACTGAAGGGACTAGCCAGGAGAGGAACAGAATTCATCCATTCTAAATTCTTTCACAGACAAGATTATAGCAGGTTCTTAATATCAGATGACACTGGCAGACAAAGCACAAAGGTGATTTTAAGACATCTCTACCTTTTATTCTTCAAATCAAGAAGAACCAAGTCATCATTTGAATGTCCTAATTGGTTTTGCAGTCAGCTTTGAGAATAATGGGCAGCTAGAGTTTTTGCAAGGGCACAGTTAGAGGGTATACTAAGAAAATATATAAACTGAGGATTAATCATCATTCAGGAAAATCACGGTTCTTCTTCCAGATACAAAGAGACTTTATTCTGCATTTTCATTACCACACACCATATTCCTGTGGGATCCAAAAATGAAAGAATCAGGGCTAGCCTCTCTACTTTCTGTCTATAGCAAAATAATAGACAATATTTGCCCTGACCCACAAACAGCAGGTAAGAGAAAGACATGGTACTATGGTTTAGCACAAGTCACAGCTACATCACGTTAATTAAAGGAATACCTACCAGATTTCGAAACTTTATAAGGCTTTAGCAACATAAGGAAAATTAGCCCCCTTCTCTATGGTATTTGGTTTCAGAGGGTACTTTTAAGAGCAGCTGCTTCAGCAAAAAGTATTTATTTTGCTTTCCTGCCATCTTGTGGCTTAACCGCAAAACGCACTTGAAAAAAGAAGGAACAATCGGTGGTTTGTGAAGAGACGGCATTAAGATACGATTTGGCCTAAGCTGTGCTCCAGACCACCACTCCTCCTCCCTAAACAGCACTGCAGCTTGCAACGACAGCATGGATCTTCAGTCCAAAGAGTTTCTCCAACAACTCGAGCCCACAGAAGGAAATGTGTAGCCTACCCCAGATCTCACTGTGGAGGCAAGGGGCCATTCCGTGTTCCAGAGACTGTTCCCTTGACCCAGGTCTGGCTAAGGCAGTGATTGTCTTACAGCATTCACATTTCTTATTGAAATAGATTAGTTTGAAAGTGATTATGTGAGAAGTGAGCTGCATTCTAGTCTGGCTCGCTCATTAGCAGAGAAAAGTGCTACCAGTGCTATACCACTGAAACATGAAAGATTTTTAGCTATGCTTCTCACCATCTGGAAAGCTGCATTTGGGAATACATATGAGTACTAAGAATCCAGTCATAGCATTTTGTCTTTATTTCTCATTTACAGGAAATGGTCAAGGCATTGAATACAGCTGATACTAACACAGCTCATATAAGGCAAATAAACATGAAATCCTATTGCCATTTCTGCAGCTATATGTGGGCCAACCAGCACAAAATAAAGACTTGTTTTCCATCACTCTCTGACAGAAAAGCAGCACATTGTACACTTATCCAAATCCAGCCAAATAAGTTAAATAACTGGTTGAAGGTCAGACATGAAGAATATTAGAGGTTTTCTACAGAGGTTTTTCTGTTGTGTCTTATTTTTTAACAAAACTGCAAGAATCAGTAGCTAGCTGATTATCCAGAATGGTTCCACTGACTGAAATGCCCAACAGCAAAACAAAGTTCTTTGTTTTCTTCATACCTGTGGCATGTTTCAATGAAAAAAAAAAACATTTTGCCCATGCTGGATAAGAGAGTCTCCTACTACAGACATCTAGTCAGTTGGATTTAGTGGCTCATGTGAGTTAATGGGCGAGTAATATTTGTGCATGTTTTTAGCAAGAAAGAAACCCTTAGGAGTCAAGATTTCACTGGTTGATGTTCCAAAAGAGTCAGTCTTCCACAGCAGCTTTCATGCCAGTTGAAATGCTATGCTAGTCTGACTGGAAACACCAGGAGTGGTTAAGGGCAAAACACTTCTTTGTCTATTATTCAGTGATAATTTTTCTGGGCTATATAATTTCAGATGAGTTGGTAAAAAGTTTGGGAAAAAAAAAAAAAAGTCAGGCCTGCTGTACAACTTGCAGAACGCCCTGTCCAAGGCATGTCAAGACAGTGGTTTTCCAAAGTATCTCCTTCTGGAAGTTTGACTTTCAACTGTTCTCCTTAGAGCTGAATTACAAACGTAGATCCTTGTACTTTATTTCCCTGACAGAGAACATGAGTTGAGTGGTGAAGAAGGTGAGAAAAAAAATCTTAGGAGTCAACTGCAGCTGAAAATTAATTGCAGGACTTCTCATAAGATTCTCATAAAGAAGCTGTTGAAGTACCAGCTGGATGAGCAAACAGCAAGATGGACTGAAAATCAGCTCAACAGCTGGACCCAGAGAGTGGTGGCCAGTGGCCCAGAGTCTGGTTGGAGCAGTGTGCCCTAGGGGTCAATAATGTTAATACCATTATTGTTTAACATCTTCATTAATGATCTGGATGATGGGGCAGAGTGCATCCTCAGAAAATTTGCTGATGATATCAAACTCAGAGGTGGGGCTGCTGTGCCAGAAGGTAGTGCTGCCATCCAGAGGGACCTGGACAGGCTGGATAAAGGAGCTGACAGGAAACTCATGAAGTTCAGTAAGGGGAAGTGCAAAGTCCTGCACCTGGGGAGGAACAACCCTAGGCATCAGTACAGCCTGAGTGCCACCCAGTAAAGCACTCAGCAGAAAAGGACCTGAGGGTCCTGGTGGATGTCAAGTTGAACATGAGCCAGCAACATCCTCTGTACTCAGCACTAGCAAGTCCACACCTGAAGTGCTGGGTCCAGTTCTGGCCTTCCCAGTACAAGACAGACATGCACATACTGGATAGAGACCAGTGAAGGGAGACCAAGGTGATGAAGGGACTGGAGCAGCTCTCCTAGGAGGAAAGGCTGAGGGAGCTGGGGCTGTTCAGCCTGGAGAAGAGAACCTTGGGGGGATTCTTATTGATGTATATAAATAACTGCAGGGAGAGTGCAAAGAGGATGGAGCCAGGCTCTTTTCAGTGATGCCCAGAGACAGGATCAGAGGCAATGGGCACAGACTGAAACACAGGAGGTTCCTCTGGAACATCAGGAAATACTTTTTCACTGTGAGGGTGACTGAGCACTGGTGTAGGTTGCCCAGAGGTGGTGGAGTCTCCATCCTCAGAGATACTCAAAAGTCATCTGGATGTGGTCTTTGGCACCTAGCTCTAGGTGACCCTGCTTGAGCAGAGGGTCAGACCAGATGACATCCAGAGGTTCCTGCCAACCTCAACCATTCAGTCATTCTGTGATTCTATGTGCCTGCAATTAAGAATAGTTTTACAGGGCTATCAAGCCCATGTGTTTTGTGCAGCACAAAAGGCCTGGGTCTAGAAAGTCTGAATCTCACAGTGAAATGTGGTGCCTGTGCAAAGGCCCGGACCTGCAAAACTCTGACATATGTGGAGTGTTTTCTACCTTTCACAGTTAAAAGCAGCATATCTGAAAAAAAAAACAACAAACAAACAACATTTTGAACTGTATTCACAGTTTTAAGTACCTTCCAGTGCTTGAAATCAATGAGACCTCTTGCACCAGTGGGCAGGTTCAAGCACTTTTGAGTCTAATGTCCTGGTAACATTGAGCATAATAGTCATCTCAAGAAAAACAAGTGGTCAGAAGAGAGTACTGGAAAACACAATGTTCATGACCAAACTGAGTGCTGGACCAGGAACAGATCAATTGATCAATCAACCAACCATAGCACTCTTCAATATCCTACAGAAATTAGTAAACTGAAAAAAAACCACTAACCCAAAATTCATTAGCAGTATCTCAGATAGAATTGTACTACAGAACACATATTGGCACAGACATTGCAGCTACCTTTCATCACTGCATAACTAATAAAAAAGACTCATGGTCAGAATAAATATGTTGAACTACCTTGGTAATCACCCTACATTGATACACTGTAGTCTATTCACCAAATAGTTTAAAAATCCAGCAATAAAACAGTGCTTTCTCCTCAAAAGAGTTAAGCAATACTGGTTTTCAGTTACATTTCCTTGTCTCTCTTGCAAACCCATGAGTCAAAGGGAATGCAGATGTCCAAAAGAATAAAGGATGCCAGGCCCCATTATTTCCAGACTTCTGCATGGGAGTTCTCCAATGCCTCTAATTGCACAAGCCTTAGTCAATGCTTGTACAAAGCAGAAAGCTTTAGGAAAAATCAGTAAAAAAATCCCAGCTTTTCACATTATCTGTAGCTATTGACTAGCTGGTAAAGCAGATAGACAACATGAAACCTGGTAACACTGACCTTGGACTGGCCTTTTCTACTTCCAAAATTCAGATTTGATTCTGAAGAGCTGTATTAATTTAATTCTGAAGGGAGATACTGTATCTCCATATGACCAAGCCAGCTCAACAGGCAAGGTGCAGCCTTGAGAGGACAAAATGTGGTGTAAAGCATGTATCAGACAGAAGAGGCTTTCTTGGTAACTTTTTTAGAGCTCTCTATGTGACACAAATTCAAATTACATTTGAGACTGTCAAATACATTGTTGAGGGCAGCCCATTAGCTTTAGAAACATCTGGAAAGGGCCCTAGAGACACGTGAAATTAAGAGAAATATATTGGTCAGAATAACTTTAATGAGGAAGCCATGTGCCATTTTTTCTTCCAACACTTGGGAGTTTAGGTTTGATCCAGTAAAATACTTCAGTATTGTTTTGGATTGGAACCAGCCTGCTGAGTGTCACGTAGGAATGAGCACATTATATATTAATGGTTCTATGCTCTTCGCTACAAAAGCAGAACTTGGTCCAGTATGCTTGGTGAACTGCACATATTTTGTTACCTCGGACACACTTGCATGATGTTAGCGTTAAATGTGTGCAGTTCCTTACATTTGAGAACTGCCCAAAGTGTCATCCTTACTACTTGTTATGCATTCCACATGCCCCATTTCTTTTTCTGCCCTTCCAAGAGTGGTTGTTCTACATGGATGTTGCCCAATGTGATTCTGTTGGACTGAGTTGGGTGAAGCCCAGTGAAGGAAGTAATTCTGCAGGAAAAAAGCAGTTATGTATAACTTTTAAGTTTGCTTCAGCTGTGGGCTGACCGCAGGTGCTGCCATGTTCCTAAGAAGAATCTGGTCAGCTTGCTGCTCTGCAGAGCAAGGCAGACAAACACCTGCTCAATCACATTGCAAGCACTGCTGACCAAAAGCAAGAGTATCTCAAGCTTTCCGACCACAATGTGTCACTTGCTCTGCACCATATTAAGCCCTTGAATGGCTGCACAAACATTTTGTTTTCAGTTTCAGATGCTGTGACAAAAGCAACAGATAACAGCAACACAGCAGCGCTGACCCAGGGAAGACGCCCTTCACCGCTCCTGCCCACTGCATCGCCACTTGCCGGACAGGTGAATGGCAACTCCACAGGACATTCCAACCGGAAAGCTGCAGTTCTGTGTAAACCTTTATACAGTCACAGCAAAAAAAAAAAAAAAAAGACGGGCACGGGCAATACAGAGGTGATGAGCCTTAAGCAGACCCAGCCTGGCGACACAGGCTCGGCCTGCTCCCCAGCAGACATCGCGATGCTGCGGTCACACGCTGTCCCCGCAGACCATCGGCGCCAGCCCGTCATTACCAGGTCAGCAGCTGGGCACCCCCAGAGCCGCAGGGATCCTCGCTGCCCCGACGATGCGCGGGCGCAGGGAGGCGGCGCGGTGCGAGACTGACCAGGGTCCCATCAAGCCCGCCTGGAACTGCCGTCGAGATCGCGGGTGCTGCCCTGGGGGGCTTATCCCCGCCCCTCCCATCACTCCACTCCCTCCACGCAATCAGAGCGCCGCGCTCCTGCACAGGAACGAACAGGACGGCGCCTTCCTTCCTCCGGCTCCTGACGACACGACGGTGAGATGTCGACAGGTCGCGTGATACGAGCAGGCGGCAACGCCCCCAAGGGCGGGGGCCGCCATTGGCGGCACGGGGAAGTCGGGTGCACTCTCATTGGCTGCCGGCATCGGCCGTTCCACTGCCGGCCGAGCAGGTGGTGCCGGCAGTAGGGGCGCCGGAGGGGGTCGGTGGTGGGGGCTGCGGCCGCAGGTGAGCGTGGGGGTCGCCGGGGCTGGCATTGGCAGCGGGGTGCTTGCGACCGTCACGCGCTGCTAGCGGCCGTGGAGCTCCGGGCGTGCGTTTGCGCGGTGGGGGAGGCCGTTGGCTCGCAGCCTGCGCCCTCGCGGCGCGCCGAGGGGTCCTGACAGCCGCCCACTGTCACCCGAACCGGGCGGGGTATGTATGTGTGTGTGTGAGAATGTGCGTGTGTGTGCGCGGAGCCGGGGGACGATGGTGGTTTCTGTTCCTCTGCTGGCAGTGCGTGGGTTTGGATGAGCCGTGGCGTCGCTGGCGGCCCTGCCGTGGTGTCCTGTTGTGATGCGTGTGTCTGTGGAACAGGTGTCTTTACGCGGGAGGGAAGCAGATGGATCTCCTGCCAGATTCAGCACCCCTGGCTACGAAGCTGCGGAACACGCTGATCCGGTACCACAGCATCGCGGACAGCGAGTGGCGGCTGGCGAAGAAAACGGTGAGTGTCAGCGCAGCCTCATGCGTGCGGCCCGATTTGTTCTCTCACGGAAGCTGTAGGTCACTTGTAGTGGGGAAGAGTTTATTACGCTGTATAGCACGGGTATGGAACATTTGGCAAATTCGTGCAGGACTTTCGTATGAGAGTCCCCATGAAACCACCCTTCTAGAATATTTCATCTTTAGATGACAGAATGTCTTTTTCCTGTCTTCAGAAATACTGTCAGTCCTTCTACCTGTTTTCAGGGAAGTATCTCACAGAATAATCCTACCTGTGTAGGACTATAGACTTTTCCTAAAGCAAAATATGAAACACAGTTAGCACTAACAGTGTTGCAGGATGCTCACTTGTACTTTCAACAAACCAGACACAGCCTGCAAGCAGGCTCTAGCGGCCACTGCAGTCTCTTTTGTCTATAATGCTTGAACCTGTCACGTTTCAGCTTCTCAGTAAATTCCTCTTAAAAGTGAGGTCATTATCAACTCTTATATAGTTTCATGTTTCCTTTGGCTTCAGAGCCCCCACATTGTCCTAGATTTCCTTCTGTGAAAGAGAATGCAGTTCCTGCTTTCTCCAGGCAGTTTGACGTACCCTTCTTTTGACCTGCTTGGCTTTTCTGAGTCCCGCTTCATCAAGATAAATAGACTTTGCTGGTGCATCAGTCCTAGGCTGGGTGAAGTGTTTTTAATCCCATCCTGCAAAGGAGGTAGAAATGTATTTTGGTATCTCCGTGTAGCAGTGTGGTAGATTTCTGTCTTTGCCCTTTGTTACAATGGTTTGGTGGTCTTGTATTTTTTTTTCCTTTCTGAGCAGATATTGATAAGAGAGGGTCAAGTGTTCCAAATGTAGCTTGATTATTTGCAAAATTAACAAATTCACTGTCTTGAAAGGGAGGAACAGCATATTGAAACCTTTCACTCTTTCAAAACACCTATGCCACCTCTCCTCTGCCAAATCTTTAATCTTATACCTCTACCATTGTTTTCCTTTTGAAAGTTACCTGAATCTCACTGTTTCAGGTAGCGTTACTCCCCAGATTTTACCTCTGTAAAATTTCTCATTGGACTCCTTCCCCTCTCCTCACTTTCCCTCCCTCCCATGTAAAAGAAATTCGCAGCATTAGCTACCTGCCTGGGAGACATGTGTTGCCCCTTAATATCTTAAACAGTTCTTGATGCAGTACTTAAACTACTGTTCTTTAGGACATTTGGTCAGTCCTGCTTATGTAATCAAGTTTCTAAATAAAAAGGTGCCATGTGGTACTCTTTAACACTGAAATTCACAGATTTTGTACAGAGATTCCACTTCATAGTTAGATAAAAGTCAGAAGATACTCTTCTTTATTTTCTCTGGCTAACTTAATAAGTATAGATAAATGGTAATAATAGAAATAAATAATAATGTAAGTATATAAATATAAATAAGTAATATAAAAAATAAATAATCTACTGCTTGCCAGACAGTTCTAATCAGGTATGTAGGAGAGAAGGGTAATTTAAGCCTTATTGTCTGCCACTGTCAGCACTTCCTGCACACATCTGCTTGTTCATATGTTACAGGAGAGCAAGCACAAGTTGTGTGGTCTTCCTGTTTAAATAGTGTCCGGACAATGGCTTTCCCATTGCCTTTTAATTAAAAGGCTCTACCTGGTAATGCAGTTCCGTTACACTGTCTGTTTTCATGGTAAACTGACTTGGCCTGCAAAGCCCTATTTCTGCACACACATCTAGCATTTGACACTGGGAAAGGCAGTTAACTGATTTTTTTGAAGTGATGGAAGATTACAAGTAAAAGATGACTGAAACATCTGCTCCTGTTCTTAAGAAAAGTGTACAAAAGTGCCCACGTCAATGAGCACTTTGGGAGGAACCACAGTTAATGGTGAAGTTGTTTGCTTTTCTTCAGAAAAACTGAAAGATTTTGTGGACATCTTATAATGGTATTGAGTAACAATTAACATAATATCTTCAATTTTCTTTCAGAAAGATGCAACTGTGTGGCGTAAACCATCGGAGGAATTCAGTGGATACCTGTAAGTTTGCCTGCAGAGCAGATAAATCTTTAAGGTTCCACAAATGTGTTTTGTACAATTTAGAAGTGAAGACTGTGGCTTGTACAGCCCTCAGCTACACAGGTTCTCCACAGGAGAGGTTAAGTGGATCATCTAGTGTATTTGTACTATGTCTTTTTAGTGTTATACTTTGATGCTTTAGCATTGCATGGCGTCTAGAACAACGAACAGTGAAAAATATGGAACACACCACGAAACTCCCGTTGGCTAAATTGGGTATGAACCTATGCCCAGATCTGTAGAAAGATGGTCTGCAAACCACAGAATCAAGTCCAGGCTCAGTAGGTCCAAAGACTTATTGAGTGAAAACCCAGTCAGTGCTTGGACTGTTACAGTGACTATGCAATTGCAAAAGAATAAAATATCAAGTGTGGTGTTGTGGGAAAGATGTGTGACATCAAGGCCCTTCTGTGTGAGTTTCTGTCACTGGGTTCTGTTGGTACCTCTATGTTTAGGTAGAGAAATACTTACTAGAAAACAGCACTCTGAAGAAACAGAAAGTCAACCTTGTAACTTTCAACAGAAAGTGAAAAGGTGTATTTGAAAGTGTGTCAAATACTGATAATGCTTTGTGGAATTTAAGTCCTGTTGAATCTGCAAGAGCTGATCCCCCCAGACACCAAGAGTCTTGCTGACTCTGTGCAGGGCCACAGGCACACTGGCATCAACAGGTTGTGTAACTTGAACCACTGCCAAGAATGTAGTGGCTGCCATGTGCAGATGAAGACTCCAGGGTTGTGCATACATCTGGTGAAATAAAGGACACTTTGAAGAACTTTACAGACCTAGAAGCCACTGACATGTTCATCTGGTCCTCTGGTTCTGAGCATACAGCTGACTTTGGCTCTGGCCAGGTAATTATGAGTGAATATGGGTGAACAGTGCAAGTGAACAGATGACTCTGTTGCTTGACTATTTACCTACTATTAATAAGAGCAGCTTAATGAAAATAATGGTCCTGGTGGATTCTTCCCCTTCAGGAGCTGGAGGCCCTGTAACTCAAGTAAATAAAATCTCTGGTGTCTACTAAAAATATCTGACAACAGATTAATGTTCTGTCATGTCATATACCAAATTATTTTATTTTGTACTCATATGCCACCAAAGCATAACATAGCTTCTCATTAGCTTGGTTCTACTACTGTTACTTCTACTTTATGAAAAATGTTTTTCCTGTTGTATTCCTGTTCTCTTTTTGATTTTAGTTTTACTTGTCCTTGGTGGACTCCCTTGCCAGCAAGAAGAACAAAATAACAAATTGTTAGAGAAATAAACATGATGATTTTTATCTGAGGAAGGAGTTTGCCATTTATAAAATATTGATTACAGCATAAGGACAAAGTTTCTCAGAATAATATTTATTGCAGAGAAGAATAAATGCACCCATAGGTCTTTTTCTGTATGATACAATTGTCCATTCACCGTAAGTCCTGGTACCAAGGTGTTATAGTAATTGTGCTGTTGCAAATTAATGGAATATTAAGAATTTCTCACTTTTAAATGTAAATATGTGTTTCTCTAGCTACAAAGCTCAAGGAGTGGTGGAAGATGTTACTAACAGAATAGTGGATCATATTCGCCCTGGACCTTATAGGCTAGACTGGGACAGCTTAATGACTACAATGGACATCGTGGAAACATTTGAAGAGGTGAAGACTTGTTTAGATTCTTAAGGGAAATGTGCATAGATACATACATGAATTTAGCAGTACAGCAGAGCAGTCATTCCAACAAATACTAACATTTTTCTGCCTGTTGTCTGCGTGCATGTGGGATATTGTGCAAACATGCAACGGGTAACCTTAGATGAGGCTTTCTGGCTGCACCAGTCCTATTCTGAAGCTCAAAGTTCAACTTTCCATCAGTGCTAAAAGTAAAAATAAAATTTGGTCATTCACAGTTCTCTCAGACCTGGGAGTTCTGGTAGCCTCTGATAAAATTCATATAGAGACTTACAGTGTAATATTTTGTATGACAGAGCTCTTTCATAGAGCTTACTTTCTTCTGTTCCACCGCAAATGAAATTGTGGGTATTAATAATCCACACATATAGAAGCTGGAACTTCTCCCTCTTCCTGAAAGGCTGACTTCACTGTGTGACAGGGCTTTGTGCTGGGAGACAAGATAGTTCATACTGAGGGGCAGGACTTCCTAAAGAAAGGTAGATTGGAAGTTGATTACAGAAGGGCTGGTAGCCTTTCTTTGGTTACTGGGGACATTCAGTATAGCTTCAAAACCCTGTGGATGTCTGGCTTTAACAGGGTTGATCTTTTGCTCTGGCTCTTAAGAAAGATTTATATGGCAAGGTATTTTTGCTGATTATTCCCTAAAATGTGTACTATATTGTCTTATAAGAAAGCCTTTTTTGAAGAATTGTTTGCATTGTTTTATTATTCACTTGGTGGATTTAAAGTAGTTGACAGAGCATCTTAGTACCAAGAGAGGCCTCTACAATTTATTCACGGTCCTTTCAGACTTCCTAAGTAATGGTTAAGCCACATGGCTTTCAGTTCCCAGGTATGTCAGAACTCTCTAGTTTTAGTCAGTATGGTTTAAAGGTGCCAGATATGCTCTGCCCTTGCAGGTCTCAGTTGCAGACTGCAAGTCCTTACAAACTTGAGCATTTAGACTGAAAATGACAGCCATTCAGACCTCACTGAAGTTGTTTGCACAGTGTAGTTGACAAAGGCTGTGACCTTTGTGGAAAAGGCTACTGCCTACAAGCATAGATTTCCCTGTATTCATTATACTAAGATATTTTTGTTTTCTTACCCTCCTCATTCTGTGACTCAACAAGAATTGCTGTGTGATGCGCTACACCACTGCTGGCCAGCTCTGGAACATCATAGCACCAAGGGAGTTTGTTGATTTCTCTTACACTACAACCTATGAAGATGGGCTTCTAACATGTGGTAAGGCATCATCTGCTTAATTCTTACTTTGCAAAAGCTGCTTGGCTTAAGATTTGGTTCAAATTAAGTTTAGTTGTGCAGTAAGCATTCAAAAATAGTTTAAGATAGTGTCCAACAAGTATCTCAAAAATATTTTAACATTTTACAGATTTAAAGAAGTATACAAGTTACTGGTTTACCCAATGAGCCATCCCTGTGCGCCAAGTTTCACTTATGCCAACTGTGGGACAGGAGTGGTAGAGACAAGTTGAGTGCTCTGGCTCAGCTCTTACAGCAAACTGGGTGGAGTAACAATTTGCTCAGCTTGCTAGTAAATGGAAGGAATGTCTTTTTTAATGCTTATCAAGCTTTTCTTGTCTATTGTGGAGTTTGGATAAAAAGCAGACAACTTCCATGCATGAAATTACCCAGAAACTTGAAGTGTGACTGTCACTTCTACTCAGTTGCCCAAGCAGAAATGTACACGTTTTACATTTACTGTACCTTTATTTTTTTTATCTGTCTCAAGTTAATTTACTTTTTTTTGTTTGTTTTCCTTGATAGGTGTAAGTCTAGACTATGGAGAGGTGGGACCCAGCTTTGTCCGTGGATTCAATCACCCTTGTGGTTGGTTCTGTGTCCCTCTTAAGGACCATCCTAGCCACAGTCTTTTGACAGGCTATATTCAGACTGAACTCCGAGGGATGCTGCCACAGTCTGCAGTAGACACCGCCATGTCTAGCACTCTGGCCAATTTCTACTCTGACCTCAAAAAGGCACTGAAAAGGGACAAGCAGTGACTCAATAGCCTGTGCAATTCTTGCAATCAAATTATGTTGTTTAGCTTAGGTTAGATAGATTAGCTACTGAGTTAAGAGGTGAGTAACATTGTTCCTGAATGCTACCTGAACCTTTATGTTGAGGAATCCAACCAACTTTACCAAGTACTCTTTGATGTGATAGTTAGAATACATTCCTAATTCACAGTGCAAGATTCTGTTTCCTGCTCAGCACTCTGCAGCTGTGTGAGGAGTAGTCTGAATCTCTAAAGCCCTGGCTTCCTAGGTGGAAAACAGAAGATGTGTGTGCGGGCTTGAAAAATGCAGCATGTCACCAAAAGTACTGAGAGTGGAGTCCTCAGTATTTTGCTGGTGCAAGTCACTGTACAGGCAGCATCTCACTGAAGATGTAATTTTGTAATATATATATTTTTATATTTACTTAAAATTTTTGATTTATTTATTTTGTACAGGTGCATCTGTAATTTGTTTTAAAAAATGATTTATCGTAGGCATATTACATAGCTAGATTGTTAAGGGATACTATTCCTAAGAAGGCTATTTGCTGTTGTTATCAAAAATAAATATTCATTATTGGCATTTCTTCAATGTTGTAACTGTAACTTACTTGTAACTTACTTAACTGTTGTATATAACAGTCTTGGTGCATAGCTAAAGAAATGCCCTTACAGCTGATCCAAAGCTCATTTAAGTCCTCAGGTGTCTTTCCATAGTTTTTAGTGAGCTTTTAATTACACAGTTGTCAAAATAGCAAGCCTCCAATGGATATTCTATGATACTCTGCACTTCTAAAGAAATTTTAACTTAAATTTGCATGTTACTGTGTATGGGTTTTTTTTTTCATATTCCTTATTTGAAAATCCTACAATTACTAAAGCACAGAAAGGGCTGCTTACTTACTTCAGATATAGGCATTGGTGCACTGGCATCTTAAGACATGATCAACTGAAGGCCAAAGCTCAAACCAGAATTGTTCAGATCTGCTGGAGAATGGAGGGTCAACTTTTTTAAGGATATTTAACCACCCAGTGATGCTGACAGGTACGTAGCATGGGCTTTCAAAGGATTACTGTATGTGCTGCTAGGAACCTGAATTCTATTTAAAACCTGACATTAAGCTCTTAATGTTGGTATGCATCATTTACGCAGGTGAGATTGTAATTATCCTTTGATTTACAAGTGCTAGTAAAGGGAAGTTTAGCTGCATAGTAGTTAGGGAGGGTACCTTGGAGCCCTAGTATTTTGGGGGCAGTTGTATACATACAATCCAAGGAGTGGTAATGAACTTTCAAAAAAAAATCAGATTAAAATTGTTCCCCTGCAATATTGGTTCTTTTGACACTGGCCACTGTAGCTGAACTCTGAACAGTGAGGACATTTCTCATTGCTCAAGCAAAGAGGTAGGAAAAAACATGACACCAGATATGGAGAAGGCTCTTCCAATGTGCTTCATGTATTAAGGCATTTACTACTGTTTAAGATGGTTAAAACAATGGCGTCTAACAGCCTTTGGTGTCCTCATAGGCAGAAAATGTCAACTCCCTGTTGGGTTTTGTGTATTCTGTGGTTCCCTTTAAACTTCTTGGTTACTCTTCCCATCTTCTCTATCTTCCTTGTTTCCCCCACAGTACTGGAAGTTCACAAGGTGATCTTTCACCAGCAAGGACATTAAGGAATCGGCGTCAGCAGACATAGTTTTTCCTAAATGCTGTGGTCCACTCCTTTCTAGTACTGGTACAGAGGCAAGTATGAAAGGCCTAGCAGTAGTGGCCTGTGGGATGAATGCTGACATGATTATAGAGGAAGCTGTGTGAAGTGTACCCTATTTATTCTTCCCAAGTTATAAAGACTATATGTATAGTGAATCTGCATATTCATGTCTTCTTTTTTTAAAACTGGGACTGATTGAGGGGTTATGATACAGATGTATATAGAGAAAAATATTCCATTGCTCTGTAAAAAGCCCATTTTAAATCTACACAGAGGCACTTCAAATGGGTCAAAAGGGAGCACAAGACATTTAGAAGATTATGTTTGTACAACACTAGGCACTGCAGAAAAGATTAATAGATCCCTTTTCCAAATGCCCGTTATAAGGGCTCTAACACCTCTAGAGCATCTGTCCTTATTTAGTGTTCAGTGAAATGGCTTTTTATGCTTTCCGTGAGGATAGGCTGATGAAACACAGAACAGCTGAAGAAAAGAGAACTTGTGTTAAAACAGAAGAAAATTACTACCATATTTTAAGTATGATGATTTTAATAAAAATTTCTCTGTGAAAGTTTCCTTTGTATTACCAGAGTTGTTTTCAGTAACAGGCCTAGACATGGAAAGATTTTGTGAATTAAAGTTTCTGAAAGCAAAGCAGGCCGCCTATTTTGCATTATAGTAATTTATTCCTTAAGCACCAATTAAACTGGTTTTGTGTGTTCTAACAGACATAGTCTGTTGCTTCTGCCAATGATTCTGCAAGTTCAAATAAGTAACACTGGAGACAGAGCATGGAGGCAATTTTTTTTTTTAATCAGTAAAAGAACACAGTACGATTCTCCAGTTTTCAGATGAGGAGAAGCCATGGAATATGCTAACAAATTTTAAGGATTTATTTGGGGAATCTGAGGCTTCTAAAACTTGTTCTGATTAGGAGTGCAATGATTGACAGTGTATGCTGATTATGCTGCTGAAGCAATGCATAGCTGATGCCCTTACAGTCATTATTCCAAGCGGTTTAGCTATTAGTACAGAACTAGAAGAAACATGTCCAGATTCATAGTGTGTTGTATTTATTTGGAAACAAAACTTGAAAATTTCTTATATAGCTAAGGATTGAGAGGAACGTTAGATCTTGAAGCAGAGCTGTTCTTTAGCCAGAGTACATTCAGAACCAAGAAAGCCACAAAATCAAGTACTTACCCAGTCAGAACCTCTTTTCCCTCTATGGCATTGTTTTCCTCCTAAGTTAGTGGACAATCTAGATGGAGGCAAGACAGTGAAAACAGGAAAGCAGTTGAAAGGACAAACTGCAGGAACTCATGTTTTGCTTATTTGGAGGTAATGGGAGACAAAGTAAATTACCTGGTATTCTGTCATATAATACCTGTCAAAATACCTAGGTTTCTGTCATCCTCACAGCAGCAGAATTTCTGCAAGTTTGTGAGGTTTGCTAGTACCCGAGTTTAAGAGTGTTTCAGTTAATGTAGTGGAATATAGTTATCTGAAACTGGTTTCTGAATGAGATGCCCAAGAAAAGCAGAGACCAGTTTTTGCTAGGGAAATAGCATGTATATAGACACATCAAAATTTTTACATAACTAGTATTTTTATTTAAATTACTGTTTCATTGATTTAGGCAATATGACAGTTCAATCTTTGGCACTTTAACTAGATGCTCTGTGTGTGGATGGGAAAGGTGGCTAAAGGTAAGACAATTTTCATGATTAGTGGCTGTTCCTCATCTAAAAGCTCCAGCATTAAACCTTCCCTGTAGTTGTGCTCCTTATTTTATTAACATAGGCAGACAATGGAGATTGGGCTAAGTTCAATTTCGGGGCAGCCCAAGCCTGCTGGGAGGTGAACCAATATTTCAGATAGATGCTCTGGGAACAGCACAAGCCCTGATCTCGAATTTGATGAACTTATAAATGTGAAACATGATTAATTTATAAAACATGAAAAGAATGTATAATTCCTCCAGTAATCATAAGCAACCAGAACTGTTTTGATGGTGTGAGCTGGTGATTCAACCTAGGAGGTTCACTGCTGTAAAAGTAGACATAATTCTAGTGAAACCAGTCAAGTTGTGCCTATGTTCAGAAAGTCAAAGTCTGTCTTAACTGTGGTTTTAACTGTCTGTTCAGCACTTAAGAGTTTGTATTTATATTCTGAATGCAATTGCAGAATAAATTAAAACATGGATTCCAACAGACTCATAATGTAGCTTTTTCAATACTTGTGCAGGCAGATGTAGCATCCAGTTACTTTTTGGGAAATTATGTCTGATGATGTAGTTCATCTTCAGCTGCACGGTGATTTCCAATGCTATCAATTAGCCTCCTTAAATTCAAAAGCCAAAAAGCCTGTCTTTACTTCAAAACTTGTTTTAGACCAAGGAAGATGCACAACGCAGATTTCTGCTAAACAGAAATCTCTTGAAAATTATGCAAACAGGATTTTCTCAAAGCTTAAATTCTAAAAATAAAATACATATAGTTTTTTGTAATAACCCCATATTTACTGTGGAAGAACTTTATTATTTTGTCTTAGTATTACTTACCTTTTAGCATGTTTAAGAAATGGTTTGTTAACTACCAAAATGAAGTTAATCCAAACCCCATGAGCATGTAGCAATTTGCAAAAGGCACACATAGATGTACATTAGGGTTATAAAGCATGCTGACACATGTATTTTGACATGTATTTAATTATTTCTAAAGAAATTAAGAAAATGCCTGTATCTTTTGTAAAACCTTTCCTTGTTTCTCTTACTAAGCCTGCATAAAGGCAGGAAAGTTCTGTAGCATTTGACTTCAGAGCAAAGAGTTGCATCTGTCTTCTGTTGCTGAGAAAAGGAACTGTGATGTCTGAGATACAGCAAGTTCTCATAAGGCATGTATCAGGTCACCCTCTTCAAAAAGGGCTATGAATAGGTACAGAGGCCACTTTGATCTTCTGAAAATTATTAAGGATGTTAATTACAATTATTTTAAAAGATATTTAAACCTATTTCACAGTGAAAGAGAATATGAAGATAGGGGAGATAATAATAAATCTATACAAAAGATTAAATGTTCTCTAGGAAAGAATATATCCTGAAGTCCTAGACCACAATTTGAACTTTCTAATACATTCTGCCTTTTCCAGTCCTCACTGAGCTGTGCTGGTGACTCAGTTTTACAGTACAGGCAGGGATTGATTATTGTGGAATTAACCTTCCTCAGGCTTGTGCACTAGCAGGGCAGAGATGGTAACAGCACATGACAGGAGATACCTGTGCACGTTTCACAGCTGGCCCACACAATAAGAGGTGTAACATCTGGGATAAGGTGCCCCAAATCCCAGCACATTATCCAGAACTGTCTCTTCTGAAGTGATTAAAGTTTCTCTTTCAGTAAGTCAAATCAGTATGACTGCCTAGCGATCCTTGAAAATGTTTATTTGATAGAGGTTTATTTGATGGAGCTATTAGAAGATCAGTTGCTGCCCAAAGTGTAAGCAGAAACTGACCTTGCTCAGGCCTTCTGTGGACCAGTTTGCCTGACAGCATTTCCTGAGCTCTGTACGTAGGCCTGCTGACCTGCGTGCTAGCATGGACCCAGCTCTGAGGCAGGTTATGACCCTGGAGAGCATATTCCTGTCCTAAGTAAGTTTCTCCAACTTTCTCAGGCTGTCAGTGTGAGTGCTGCCTTTAATTTGTGTTCCAGTCAGAAAGCATTGTGGCTAGCATGTTGGTGTTACAAATTCAAGATCCAAGGCTCACTGGGGATGCAGGGCAATGCTCAAGGGAATGCATCTGAGCAAATGAGCACTTTGTTATTTGGGTACCATACTGCCCCTCCTTGTCTGTATGCCTCACAGGATTTTGAGCTGCTCACAGTTTGGAGAAAGAAGGAAAGAAATTGTAGCATGCTTGTTCAACTGGAGCGTGAGCAATGTCCCTACAAGCTAGCATCTCTTACATATACAGGATTAAGCATGGAGCCCCTGTGTGCACAGCCATCTCTGCTGAATTTCCTGGTCTCCCTGTCTCAACCAGTCAGGCTAATTTAAAAGATACAACTAAAACATGAACATCTGTACGGAAACACAGCCCATTAGAGTTGAGATACTGAAAGTTTCCCAAGACCAGCAGATGTAGTTATCTTTACCAGAATGTACCATTGTACATTCAGGAGTTAGTGACCCGCACAGCAGTTAACCAGCTGTGCTGTGGATAAATCCCTGGCTGCAGGACAAACTTAGCCAGCTGGTGATAGCAGAGGAGCCCGCAGGCAGCTACGAGGCAGTGCCTGCATGGCCTTCCCTGTATCTGACAGTGCAGCAAGAAGTTCTTGTGTGGACATCCTTCCTGCTTGACCGCAGAAATGATAAGTAGTTTGGTGAATGAAATGATTAATTGTTTTAAGAAAATCCTGTTAATAGCTCAAATAACAAAAAACAGGGTAACCCTTCCACGGGCAGGATCTGCACAGGATGCTGCACCAGAGGCCTGTCGGATGCCCCCCAACTCAGGGTTTCCAGCATTTCAAGGAATGCAAAATTATTTATACTCTTTCTTTATTGTGTTAGCTCTAATAAATAGTGCTTTAAATGTTACTTTACAGAGGCTGATTGCCTTTTTACTGGGATCATAAGGAAACAACACTTCCTGGTGCAAAACAGCAGGCAAGATGAAGAATCAAGTTTTGCATATGCTCTACATGGGCAAAATATATTTCTGTTCTTCCTGTGTGCCTCCCAGCCCATAGCATGTAAGTTGTGCATTTGTGGAAGAAAAAGTGAGGAAACATGATGCTCACTACACGTTCTACCCACTACATGCCTCTTTCCTGAAGAAACGGAAGTATGATAATGAAAGAAAAAGAAGTGAGGAAGGGGGAAGAGGCCTTTCATGCATTATTTTTTTAAGAAGTCAAATTAAAGTATACAGATTTCACAATGCATGTAAAAATATTGCATAATTTCATAAACCATCTGCATCCTTGGATTTTTTAGACAAAATGTTACTTGCACATGTACAACATGTTGAAGGAAAAAGGTGTTTTAACTGCTCAGAAGGCCATCACAACTACAGGACCCCAGGGCTTTATGAAGAAGCAGACTGCACCAGCCATCAGCAGAAATGCGGTTTCATTATTTTTGAGGCAGGATGGTTTTGTTTAACTCTCCAGCTATACTAACCTATGAACAGTCCCTCTGAGTAGTTCTGTCAGGTTACAGACTTGTCAGTTCTTTCTGATATCCTATTTTCTTGTCTCAAGCTCTCTGCAAAATCAGTGTAATGTTATTTTGTAACATAACAGAGCTGCCACACTGCTGTTTGATGCACTATTTTAAGAGCTCACTCCAAAGCACAAAACTCTTGAGCTCCAGGGAGAACCCAAAAGTCCATAAGACCCAGCTCCTGTACATGCCCTCTTCTCTCCTTTTGAGTTTCCACCACCCTTTTCCCCTTGGTCATGGAGATGGGAAGAAGATGATTTAATGAAACTGTAGTAAGAAGCTATGCCTTGCCTCAGCTTGGGAAAAGATTCAGCAGCATCCATGGAAGCCCGAATTAGATAGTTTTTCTGGAACACTGTTACCATGCAGAACATCTTGCAGAACTCATCATAATTTATTTCTTACATCCCTCAGGAGTTTTAAAAAATCATCTCCCACAAGGGAGTGTGAAGCGACTGTGCGTTCAAGCAGTTTGCAAGCCTAACAAAAAAGCCTAACAAAGGTTGGTAGGTGGCAGGAATAACAAGCTGCACCAGTACAAGACAGTGGCCAACTGGCCAAGCAGCCATTCTGCAGACCCAACCAGTTGGGCAGTTGCAACCTATGGCAAACTGAGCAGGAGGGAACACCATAGAGGGTACTAAATGACAGATACAGGAACAGAGTAGAGGACCAAAAAAAAAATCCTTCCAACACCTCAATCTTGCCAAGGCCTGCACTCAGGTACCACATGCAGCTTTGGGCTACATAACTCTCAGATACATAGTTCAAGACAGAGAGTAGTGAATTACAGGCAGAAAATCCGTATGCGTGCAAGAAGAGCAGTGAAAGACCTAGGGCATGTGGCCTATGGGGAAGGACTGGTTTGTGCTGCTGAGAGAGGAGGATGCTTAACAAAGGAGCATTTTAATAACCTTTGGGTTCATAAGATAACAGAAAACACAAATCTGTTTTGTTGCAGAAAACATGATAGACAATCTGTTAACTGCAACAGAAAGACTCAAAACTTTATAAAACACAAATTTGCAAAATTAGCAAAACAATTTGGTAGACTGCACAAGGAAGTGGCAGTGTCTTCATTGCTGTAGGTCTTTAAGAAGAAGTGAGACAAGAATCTATCTCACATAACACTCCCCAGGGCACAGGGATAGCCTGGACAACATTACAAAGGTCTTTCCAACCCCTTAGTTCTGTACTCCACTACTAATAAAAAATTTAGTTTGTTATCCAACTGCTAAGGGAAGAGGAGAAGGGGAAATGCTATACCAAGTTGGAATTCATTCAAGACCGTGCTATATAAACAATAACACCCATCATTACATCTCCCTATGATGTTGACTATTGTTCCTTATCTTATGCTGAGCATTAGCTGTCAGCAAATAATAGATGTAAGCATTTCTAGATGTACTAGTTTATTTAGCATCAGTCATGCAAGCCACTTATTAGAAATAGACTTCCCACCATCAAAGAATATTCTCATGGCTTATCAGAATTTCCATGCAAGCACACAAGCAGGTACATTGGTCCCAAATAGAATACACTGAAACAACAAAACTGTCATTTTTTTCTGGTTCAGATTTCTCTCTGGTTCATTTGCACAGTATCAGAAAAGTTACTACACAAACAGGCTTAGTCTGAAGTAAAAGTGTACAGTTAAACAGGCAGTCCATAAGCTTCTTTTTAGTTGATAACATCTTTGCTAGTACAAGCAAACAGTGTTGACAGTACAGGATTTCTTACACATTGAGCAGTAAAAGAAGGAGTCAAGCATACAGGACACGGAGCTAATTTGAGAAAGTCTAATAGATACGACATTTTTCATTGTTAAGAGTCCAGCTGTCATTGCTCTGAGATCAATGAGCTTCTGTAACAGGCTTATAAAATACTTTGTGTTACAAGTCAATAGCACCATTTGTCTGTTTGTCTTGGAAGCATCAGCACATACCCTAACCATGCAGCATATACTCCTCTTGAATTAATAGAAGCAAAATACTCCCTGCTTACAGTCTGGTCCTCGTTCAGCCTCAAAGCCAAAAGCCACAAGGAGCCTCCAAACTAAGGCCAAGCCGACACAAGCCCTTAACGTATCACATTTCTTCAGGTTAAAACCAGTTTAAGCACATGAGCTCCTTACTGTGGGTTTGGAGCAGCCAGCCAGACTCTGCTTGGTGCCTCCCAGGCTTGCAAGGCCAGGAGGATATAGCTCTTTAGGACTGAAAAACTGCTTCCCCCAAGTGAGATAGACTCAGTGACTCTTTCCCTCTTCTCCCACTCCCTTGCAAGCTGGATCAGCCACCCTTGCTGTTCTGAAAGACTGTCCTATTTATCTTAGTCTTAGGGACTAAGAGGTTCACCCTCCACCTCTCCATCTTTCTCTCTCCCTGAGCAGCTAATCAATTCAGAGTTAATTTTCTCACAAGCATAGGCCTCTCAGCACTGTGCAGTCTGAAAAAAAGTAATCAAATCCCAAAACAATGTTCCTTATGGAATATTAAATGAAATTTCTGCTATTTAACCAGAAGCATTAGCATGACTTCTCATGTGCATGTGGAGTGAACAAGGAAGTGGTTCCTGTTGTGCATAATAGCATAAAGACACAGCTGGGGTTATGTCTCAGCAGCTAATAGTTTAACTGTTCTTGTTTCTAATTACTTACAGTAACAAATCTCTCAGTTTGTAATTACTGTTTCCCTGCAGACAAGATGATAAAGATTTGAGCAGGGCAAACAAGGGACCTGCCACTACACCAGTAGGCTGATGGTGGCATCAGCCTGGGACCCTCTGCAGAGTCCCATAGATCATTGTTATGCCCAAGGAAGATACTTCTGAGCAAGGACACTGCTGCAGCAGGATTAGAAAATCCTTCAAGGATATTTTTTCTAAATATGCATACAGTCCCTTTGCTTAGTTTCATGAAACGTTTCTTGTCAAACTCCTGTTCGCCAGTGAAGACTACTTCAGGCCCGCAGCAAGCTGAGGAAGAGTCTGAGAGCCATAATAATAGTGCAAACAGAATAGCTTTGATGTCGTACAAATGAAAAGTGGGGTCAGTGGTGAGGTCTTCCCATCTAGAGGAAGCTGACACTAGAAACATTTGCACTCCTTGCATAAACATGGCTGATGGCGATGTCTTCCAAATAACAGAAATTGGGGAACCTGAGACCTTGGAGGAAACACTTTTCACCTTATTCCTTGTCCAGACAAAGCTAAGAAGGAGCTCTCTTTGGTGTGCTCTGTAGCAAAATCCCCTGGTGTTTTTGTTATGGGTGTTCTGTTGTTTGGTGGTACTTAGGGATTTGTGGTGGTGGTTGTGCTCATTCATGTAAAGTTAGCATTTGTAAGTAATCAATCATGCCTTGGGATCTGTTGTTTTCCTAGATACCTTGGTTCTTGCAGGTGTGGTAGCTATAATTTCTCACAGTGCAATGCAGCTATTTGGAGCTAACATTTGGAGGGTTTTGTGGTTAATGTCTGTAACAACTGTGCCTTAATCTGCAAAGATATTCTCACACATGTGCTTTTATTGCTGTGACTAGGCCAATTAATTTAAAGGAGTCTAGTCATTTCAGTTAACTTCAAGCAGAAGTGTAGGATGGAGCTTAACAGTAATGTCTCATATATATGTCTCTTTGACAGCCACGGGTCTTTGCACTTTACTCTTCATACATGCTGTTTGGTTTGTTAAGTATGGTAATTTGATCAGGTAATTTGATCACTAGACATTTGTGAAACCTACAGCTCCCCTGGCTTGTCCAGGGGAGAGAGAGAATTCCTTGGGCAGGATTAAAATAACATTACCTCATCGCAAGTAAAGTGGTACCCAACACTACTGCTTTGACAGGGGTTGGAAGAGAGCTTCCCTCGGGGCTGCAGTATCAAGGAGACACAGATGAACAAACGTTGACTTTGTGCACAATTAATTAAATTTCCTAGATTAATGAAAAAGCTTTTTATTTTGGAAGGAGTAGCTCAAAAGGACACAGCAGATGATACTGAGGCTGAAATGATAAAGCAGACCCCTGCGCACAGTTCTGTGGATGAATAAATATGACTCAGTGGCTACTGGAGCATACTGTCTCTGGGATAGATCACATGCCATTTGCAGTTGTAAATCATATCCAAAGGCTTGCCGCAGCTTTTGGGTTACCAGAAAAACTGCCTGAAGTCTATGACACAGAAATTTCAATTAGGAGAGCCATCTCAGATCTACCCACCACAGGAATAAAAATTAGTCTTTTTCTCTTTGGTAGACTTCCCCTGTGTGTACACATGCAGATGCAGTAATTGGCTCCACACAGTTTTGTATTATAAAGCAGATCATTATTCACAGTTCCAGAAAACAAATGGGACCAAGTGTTATGAACTGACTTTGCTGGTTTTTTTGCCAACACTGTAAGTGGTGATGTTGCATAAAATATGATACTATCAACCCGTGGTAAGTAAATGATATTAAGAAGACCATTGGTCACAGCACACATATTTTTCAGGGTTCCCAAGCCTGATATTCTTCTTTTGATGGACCTAAACCATATCTTCTCCACAGAAGAAAAAAGATGCTGTTGACCAAGGAGCTTCCTGGAGCTTGGTGTGATGTTGTTCTTGTCCCACTTGGCTCTGAACCTCTCACCCTGATCGTCAGTGGCTCATACAGCCAAAGTATCTACAGCAGCCCAGGTACCTTCATTTTCTACTAGGAACTGACTCAAGGAGCTGATTTCCTTTCTGGTTCTGTCTGGCATTTGTTGCACAGCACTGGGTTATTTCTGTCAGCCAGGTATAGGCTCTTGAGAAAGGAAACAGAAGGTTCCAGAAAACAGTGTGAGTCTAGGAAATGGGGAGGGAAGGGAGAAACACTCTGGGTACTAACTGGCAGAGACAATCAACACCAAGGGTGGCTCGCAGAGGAATATATTTGTACTTGATGAGTAAAACCCAGACTCTTTTGGGGGCACAAGCAAGTCAAAGAGCAGGAGCAAAACTATCTGTCAGACCCAAGGGCAACAGCAGATTTGTCAGGGCAGTGCAGCTGAAACCTGCCAAGCATCAGATGGTCGTTCTTCCACTGACTGGCAGCTGACAGCTCTTTCTGGGTGCCCCTTGGGGTCCAGGGCCAGCAAAAAAGATGAAGAATAAAGGGGAAGAGAAACAACAAGCCATTTGGCCATGAATGCATGCTAACACTTGTTCTTGGAACCAGAGTTTTACAAGAATAAAACAAAAAAGATCCTTTTCTTTTGAGCTTTCCTCTTTATGTATCGTCACATAACACTCTGGAATAATGCAGTTTCTCAGGTGGACAGAAGAAAAAGTATCTGATACTGTGGGAGGAGCTCTATGTTACTTAACAGGAGCAAACACATGCTGTTTAATACACTTTGGCCAGAAAACATCTTCCTGATATACAAGTTAAGGGTTAGATTGTCAGTCCTCTGTCACCCATGCTGTGGATGGAACATCACTGGGTGGGGGTCTCCAGTGCAATGAGGGCAGCTCTAACCCGTCACAAAATGCTGTGCTTGCGTTGTCACCCCACTTCAGCCCATGTCCTGAGCATGCAAAAGGACGAGAGCACTGAAATACTCTTCCCAGCTGTGTATTGGTATGAAGGCTCCAGAGCTGAGGAAAGTTCTGTACCACCATATTTATTAGTCTTTCATACCTTGACATCCATTACACTGGATTTCATCCAGTGATGATCCATGTATACAAGAAATGTTAAATGCTATGTTTTCAGTTCTGGCTGAGTAATGCTGGCAAAGGGCAAAAGATGGGTTAAAAGGTTACTGCAACTGTTAACACAGACATGGCTCTTAAGAGACTGTTCAGCAGTCTCTGCCTCTCTTTTGATAAACATATATTTGTGTGCATGTGCATTTATATATTTTAATATATATCTATAATTTAATTAATAAGTCCAGGACTGGGCCACTTTGACTATTCTGTTCTTGCTTCTGTACTACACGTAGCCCCACAATATTTGAATGCCTTACAGTAATGACTAAGTTCATTACTGCATTCATGTTCTCTGTTCAACTCTGGAGGAGTAGAAGAGCATGCAGTGCAAGAGGTTTTTTTGCTTTTGCTGGATTTTTAGTTATATGCATGTACATTGTTCCATCCTTATGCATGTACATTGTTCCATCCTTATGCAGGTTAGAGATTCACACTCCAAGAGATGCTCTCCATATTTGCACTGACCCTCCATCAATCTTCACTGAATTACTCTGGCCAAAAGTTTTACCTCCCAGACATAAAGCAAAATTTTGCTTATGTGGAGAATCTAGAGTCTTGTCAGTGAAAGTTTATACGTGTCCTGGAACTAAGATATTTACATTCCAGATATAACTAGACTAGGTAATTATTTTATTCCTGTTTTTCTTCTCTTTGTTCCTTGTCGTTTTATTTTCTTACTATTTTGCAGTGCAGCTGATGGATTTTGTTCAATGCACCGTAGTATTTTGCAGGGGTTTATCAGGGAAGCTAAATTTCTTTATGCAAAAGAAGAATTAACTCTTCACTACTGTGGTTGTATGTTCTAACTGAAATTACTCTGAAAGGGAGGAAAAGACATTCTTTGAGCTATTATTGCTTTATAAAGTAAATTTAAGGATGTTCTGAGCCACCTCTTTGTTTACCTGTGGTACCTTCAGGACTTGCTTGTATCCCTGCCATTGTGCTCTAGGTCTAACCATGCATCGTGATTCGTCAGCCTCCTTCCTGCTTTTCTCACATATAAGAACATATTTTTGTTATGTATGAATGCCATGCCTACATAAGCTATACACTCATGACCTGAGCAACAACAAGGCAGACTGAGCCACACCAAACTGAGTTCTTCATCAGGAGAAAAACGCACCCTCTGCACAAGCCAGGAGTCAAGGCAATGTGCTGGGATTTGTGACTGTCCATCACTCTGTAAGCAGGCAGTATGCAGAACACTGTGTAAGCATCTACTGGGAGTCCACCACCCTACACTTTCATATGCCACTCTTAAAAAAACCCCAAGAGTTGCACTGCAGGGCTCTGTGTAACAGTATGCCCCAGGATGTGTGTGGGAGCTGAGGGACAGTTGCCAATCATTATCTGGAAATGGGTGTTCATTCTCCAGAGTCATCCTGCATTTGCAGCTTAGCAGATAACTTGTCGTCAGTTGGACACTGACAGCTCCTAGTCTTCTTCCCTTTCCCTGCTGCTGAGCTGCAGAAAATGGGGTGTTGTCCTCACTTCCCCCATGGCTGCCAGCTGCACCTGTGTTTCACTCACAGCACGAGTTGCAGGAGAAGGATCTTTGCTAAGTGCTGAGGCTAGCTGCCAGTGAGCCACAGCCTCCTCTAGCCTGGGAGCCCCTGTTGATCTAAGCCCCTTCCAAAAACTTTTTTATTACCACTTTTATGTTGCTCTAATGCCATACAGCTTTTAGGGCACTTCACTTTATTCGCCAGGGCATGAAGTCCTTGCAAAGGGGACACTGTGCAGTTTTTCTCACTCCTCTCCACGTGCCCAACAGCCTGCTCACTTGCGGGGACAAAGCCCTTAGTACCCTTCTTCTGAAGCACACAATGTATCACAAACTTTTGCCTTGATGGTCTCTTGCATTCAAAAGTCTGATTGTGGTGTGTCTGTGTCTTTACAGCATGCTTGCACAATGCAAAGTACAAACGTCAGCTAACAAACCAGCAGCAGGCTCATGCGGTGCAATCTACTGTGTTATCTGCAAAATCACAAGCCGAAGTGTTCAAAATGATAGGAAATCTGTTCTATTTTGGAGTGAATCTTTCTGAACTTGTAAAAAAGCCTGTTGTTGTGCAAAGGTAGGACATTGTTAGCCATTTAACAGCCAACAGATCCTCAGCCTTGCTCTCAAATACTAGACTTCAATTGGCTAATACGACAATCTGCCTCTAAAGGAAAAGTTTTGCCAAGTTCAAATACTTCAAAAAGATTGCAAGGTTCCGTGCTTTGTACTTGAAGGACTTTGCTAATATGTTGAACATTTTAAAAATGTAAAGCTTAGGATTTCAACAGAAAAGAGCATCAGTAATTTTCTACCTAGTTTATAACCACAGATGTGGAACTGGTCCACCTCCAGTAATTTTCAGGTGTGTTAATCTTTTTCAGCCACAGTAAGACACTGGTGTTGCGCTCCCAGTTCTGAATTATGGCAGATGCCACTGGCATGTGATTTTTCAGACAAAACCAATGCACATAACACTCCTTTCTTCAGTTACATGCATACACTCTAGCGCTGCTCTTCTTTCTGCACAGTACTGTCATATATAATTCAGACATGCTATACTGAGTTACGTATCAGTAATTCATTCAGCACAGACATCCTGATGTTTCCTATTGAGCATAATAAAAGAAAACTATGCAAAATCAACTGAAGCCTCAGAGCCTTTATGCAGAAGACTGAGCTGCCCCTGAGATCATGCTGTCACAGAGGGGTGTCCAGTTGCATGGCATCAGTTCATATTTATGATATACTGTGGTATAATTTAGCAAAGAATAACTTTAAGAATCAGCTGGGACCACTTTTCAGCTCAACAAACCATGCCTCAGATGAAGATATTTCTGTGCAAGCACTCATAGATGTGCAATAACTGTGCAGCCAGCTCCACTTCTGCAGATTAGAAGCAACTATCTCAAATGAAGGAGGAAAACAACCTCTCCCATCAAACCTCCCCAGCAACTAAACTCGGATGGCTTCCACCACTGTAACTGGGGGAGGAGACCTGTGTCTGAGAAATGCATTCATCCTGCCATGACCTCACGGGAGATAAGAAAGATAGTAAAAAGTGAGACAGGTAGATGTACCTATCACCTTCTCCAAAGTGATTAGTCTTACTGTACTTGTTTTCAAGGGGAAATCTGCAAAAGTGTCTTGTTGGCCTGTTCACATCTGCCATGCCACCACCAGCTGTTTCAGCCGACCTCAAAGTGTATCACCTGGGAAAAGGACGGATGCACATACTTTCAATTTCAACTGCACTTTTTGTACAAGTTATAAGAGTTCTAAGAAATGGCTAAAAATTCTCAAGTACAATACATTCATTAGCATGCATTCTCACCTAGTAAATATAGTATCTTTAATCTTCCTTTTCATATTAATCTAGATTACACTTTATTTATCAAACCTACCATATCAATAATATTGTATTACTCTTTAATTTCATCAGGAAAAGTAGCTACTGAACGTTTTATTAATGACTTGTTTTTTCAGTAGCTGACATATTTTTTCAAGGCAAGTTGTGCAACGAATAACTCAACAGAAAAACAAAGCAAAAGAGGAATACTGAGTGCACGAGGGTGTCAGGTAACTATCAATATTAAAAATTTTAACAAACGCAAATGACGTACATCAGGTTCTTTTTGTCATTTCTGTAATGTATCAATAACATTATGAAATTCATGTGCTAGCAAAGTGATAACAAACAAATGTTAAAAAGCTCATACATACTGATGCATGTTAGTTTTTCAATTCCTATCAATTATGTTCAACAAAAAAAACCCAACAAGATAGCTGAGGAGCCTGACCCTAATTTTGCAAGCCATCCATGCACACAGCTTTTAATTTAAGACACGGGAGCTCTGGGTGGATGCAAGATCTGTGCTGGTGGATCACTTTACAGGAGGGGTCCTTTGTTAGGAAAATCTGGACTAATTATGCTGACAAATGAGGTTCAACTATCTGGGAAGCAACTAAATTATAATGCTGGCTCCCAGATCTTGTTTAAGAGACTTTCCCCAGAGCAAAATCATTAAGTTGTGAAATAGCTTCCTTCAAGCATTTACAACTTGTGTAGTTGCAGATTTTTCCCTTAAGCCCTATAAAAACATCTTCTAGCTGCACGGTTTAGAAATTAATGAATAAATATAATGGTATTTTAAAAATTTGCATCTATTCTAGTCTTCTTTCAGTCTATCATTTTGTTTTGCTAACACTTTACTAGAGAATGAAATGGCAGAAATCTGAGTAATTTTGGTTGTCATTAAAATACTGTATATAAACAGGAAAAGTCAGAGTAAGGCATTCTCAACACAAACTTGTGGAATGTACATTTTCATGCCTAGTGGAACTAACATTTCAATTTCTTCCCAGAAGTAGTGGAATGTTTTTTGCATATAAATCCCCAAATACTTTTTTGGATTTTACAGATAAAAAGCATTATTTTGTACATCAGTTTTAAAAGCATTGGCTTGGTACTTCCTTCCATTTCATCTACTGCAGGACTATGAATCTGGAAGGAAGCTGTTCAAAGAAACTCATGATACAGAAAATACCTACTTTCTTAAAACCAAATTAAATAGTATTTTGTTTCAAATGCCATCTAGAAATACTGGATAGATGTATATGAAGTATATGCATGTTGGTAGGTAGTTATTTATCCCCATGTTTTCACCTGCCGGTATTACTGCAAATAACACTGTTTCCATGACATGCCTTATGGAACAGTTTACTATTTTGAGAAGCAGTCACATGCATTGAAGGTAGAATCACCAGCCAGTGCATTTGGCACCCCAAAGCAGAACCAGAGAGGCCAAGCTTACAAATCTCTCTTGCTGAATGACAAGTTAGCTGGTGTATGATATGACAGAACTCAGTGAAACAAGGAAGCACATTGACCTAGGACATTTCTTCTGGAGCTGCTTCTGCTTCCTGAGTGGGTTCCTCTTCGGGTTTGCCATCATGGATGGGAGATGGGTTATGGCTGGCCCTGTTGCTGTCGTGCGCACTGTGACAACTGGCACTGCCGAGGCGGGTTGATGCCACCACAGCTTTTACTGCAGCCTAAGAAAAAGAGCATCAAGCAAACATTCCTTAAAGAACATGGTCTGTCAGCACTGGAGTCTTAGCATCGTCCCATTAAGGAACGTAACCGCATTTAGTCTTCATGGGAGTGTCACATTCGGATACCTGCCTGGGCCCAGACAGATTTAGAATGGCACCTCAAATACCAGACTGAGGTTTAAAGTTGCTGCTTTCACAAGGTTACAAGTTGGCCAACACAAAAAGATTATTTTTTTTCAGCTGCACATGCTGAGTTTTTTTTAGAAACTACTTCAGGTCTTCTGTGTTGAAGTTAGATGTCAAAAAGAAAGTTATCTTCCATCATAATAGTAACAACATTATTATCACTCATTATTCCATGAAAAGTTCAGAAAGGGAAACAATATCTATCACTGTTGCACTATTGCATACACCAAGCGCAATTGTGCAGCGCATACTGGCAGCCTCCTATGTATATACATAAATACACATTGGGGATAGGCTCTCATATCACATAAAATGTCACAAAATGAAGACATGCATTAAGACAGTTATCTCAGCCCTTGCCTTTAAGAGTTTTATTGCCTGAAAAACAAACATACAGAGGTGAGGAAAAGAAATACTAATCTCTGTGTATGACAACTCTAGCTATTTTTGACTTTGCCAGCTTTTTGCTTAGGTATCACAGGAGAAGCAGATCTGCAGGAAAAGATGAGGAGCATAGCAAGTTTTGTGGCTAGTTTGGAGAGATAACTGTGCCAAAAAAAAAAAAAAGCTAATGAAAAAACAGACTATATGAACATCGGCAAGAAAGAAGAATCAGCTAATACAGAATGTGAAGTGAAAGTACAAGCTATGAGTCAACAAAAATGGCAATAATTTTGAAAGTGAGAGTCTAGACGGCCTAAAGGAAAAATCACAGACATCCACATTAGTGAGAGGACTTCAGACAACAGATTACAAACCAAACAGGCCACTCAATATTATAATGTATAAAGATACTTCTAATGTAATTCATTCTCACTAGCCATGTAGATGTTTATGAAATAGATTCAACAAAGTCTATGAAAAACCAAATCATGACTGAAAGCTTTAGAGTTATTCTATAAAATCATGTCTTTCTGTAAAGAAAGCCTGCTGCTGGACTTGTATGTTGAGAAAGAGAGGATAATTTTATATTATTAACAAAACAACGAAAGCATGTATTTACTACATGCTTTTCTGATTGCTTCTTATTTTTTGGACAGGAATTGATTGTCTAAAAATATATGGTTCATTTTATACATATATATATGTGTAAAACTATTTACAATAACTGCTAACTCCAGTTAATTCTCTTAATAACTGAACATTTGGTCATTTAATCTTAAATAGAAAAGCAATGAAAAAATAAACTTATAGAACACAACAGCTTTTAAACAATGAAGTAAAAATTGGTTTACTATTGGGATCTAAATAAACTGGGCTTCAAAAAAAATCCCATTGGTGATCAAAGGTATAAAAATAAAAAGAGAATCAAAATCAAAACATGCAAAAAGGGCACATGTTTCTTTGTGGCCTCCTGGGCAGGGAAAGTAACAGCTCACTCAGAAATAATGAAATGTATGACTCTGCTTATGCTCTGAAATAATTTTGATATAAGAATGTTGCATGGCATCTTCAGTGAATACACTGCAATCCTGCTGTAAGCCTACAGAAATCCTTCTGAAGAGAACAATGTTAATAGACATGTAGTCAGTGCAGCGTGGTAAAGCATCACTGTTAATTACATCTGTCTATCTATCTATCATCTATCTATCAATCAAAGGTGTCTGAGATCTTTGTAAATTACAAAACTTTTTTCTTTGCCCTGTAGAGATTCTCTGTCACAGTTCCCTAATACTGAACAAAAAAAAAAAGAGCAAAACCAAAGCTAAGGGTCATTGTTTGTGAATTTGGTTCTGCATGGGGGTTGTAAAACTCTCAGACAAGATGTTTTTTACTCTTATTGCCCAGGGCAACAAGCGCAGCTTCACTGTAGCTGTTGATAATTTCTGTGCTGAAGTATCCCTGGAAGTCTTTCCTCAGCAGACACAAATCTTTTAACAGCTGAAGAAGGGACTAGGGGAAAATAAAGCTTCTCAGTGTTATCTCAGTTAGATGCCCAGATGCCTGCTGTTTGCACTTAATAATGTTTCCCTGCTTCTTCCCATGGCAGATATGTAGACTAGATGGTAAAGGAGCATACTGGTGACTCAAAACCTAGTGTTATTTTCAGCACAGGTCCCACTGGCACTCCTGCCTTGCAGGACTTAATTTCCAGTTAAAGAATGCCATTGCATATTTGCTCTCAGAGGTACTTGGAAATGCATGTTTTGGGCCCGTTAATAACAATGCACACATTTTATACACCTACAAGTCTGAAATGCTGACTCTAGACCATACGAAAGGATAGCTTAAGCTCCTGCTTTGTATTGATAGCTATAGAAACTAAGGGTGGCTTACAGATCAAAATACGCAATAGTAGAATAAATATCTTCCAGGTTTATGGATGCTTGTGAAGAAACTACTCATAATTTTGTTCCTTCTGGTCAGTACTGTAAGGATATACAAACAGTACAGAACAGATGGATGAACAGAAGCAAGGAAGCAAGAAGAGAAGAAAGGAAGGAAAGGAAGGTAATGAATTTACAGAAGCTGTGTACATTCTCAGCAGTTCTGTCTGTGTAGATGGAGTTTTCAACAACCTCATGTATTTTTATTTGTTTGGTTACAGACATCAATTAAATCAGCTTCATCTTTCTCATCTTCATCAATCATCTTAAATAAAAAGCTTCCATACCACTATGGAATGTTGTCCTGGAGAGTGTGCAAGGTTTCTGTAAGGCTACTAATTTAATTGCATGCTTTCATAGCCAAATCAGAGACTGTGTCCAGAGACTTGCCTTAAGTTTACGTCGGGCATTGAATTCTTGAAGTTTCTTTTGTGCATTGTCCATATGTGCAAAGTTTGCTGCCTTTCCTGTGACCCAAGGATGCTGCAAAGCCTGTAGAGTGGTGAGGCGTTTCTTTGGGTCCAAAACAATCAACTTTTTAACCTGCATTACAAGGAAGAAATACAGAAGACTGTTAAACTTATTCTTCATTTACATTTTAGGGCTTTGGTCTTGGTTTGGAAAGCATATCAGTAAAACACATTCTAAGAAACCAACAGGAATTTATATTCAGGTCTTTGCACATGTTTTGTTTCTGGCTTTTCTTGGTCCTCTAACATTTAATAAGACAGCCACTAAGGCAGAAGAGAGGAGAAAAAGAGTCAACCGGCTGCCAGCATTTGTAAGAGTATGTACCAATGCAGCTGGCCTGTATCCACATAGGCTGTTGTATGTCTGAATTGTCACATAGACCGTAAGACATTCTAAAAACACCCCCAGCCAGGCAGTTCTCCTAGCAGTATCACCACTTTTGGATTTGGACAAGGTTTAAACTGGATAAGAAAGTTTAAATTCTAGTGTATGCAACTCATGCAGATTTGTACCATGCAGTCATTGACAGGTACACCACAAATTAAATGTTTCTTTCAGTCACTGTAAAACCTCATGCACACATGAGCTAAAAAGTACAAGTATTTCTCTCTTATCCCACTCTGAAACTAATGCTGCTTACACCATTCTTTCTGTTATTGAGACCAGGGAAGCTGTACCTCTCCAAACAAAACAGTAGGACATTTTTGGGAACAAGACATTTCAGACATACCCCTGGGAGTGGAGGTGATACAAACTGCTGGGTACAAAGTGTGTCCAGTCAAGCTGCATTTCATGGGTTTTGCTGTATGTCTGGACAAGGGGTGTTTTAAAAAAAGAGAAGGGTGAAGGTGGATTAAAGAAGTCCACAAATGGTACTCAGCAGAGCCACACTTACGAAGCTCTCCTGACTACACATCCCTTGGAGCAGAGCACAAGTGATGGTGCAGGGCTCCATTACTGGTACATGCCCGTGTGAGGGGAGGCCTCACTGTAGGACTCCCTGAAATTTCTCTACAAAGAGCTATTAGAGAAAGGGTGACCTGAAGGAGGTGCAGGAGAACAGGCATTGTGATGAATACCTGCTGTGCATCCACAGAAGAGGTCAAGTTAAGCAAATTACTTCAACTGGACACTCCAGAACTGCCCACAGCATGGGTTTTGGGAGCCACGGGCTTCATCCTTATCTACAACTTGCTATACAGATTTCAAATCTGAAATTCGGAGCTTTATTGTAGCAAAATATTAGGGGCCAGTTTGGAACAAAGCTCTCTGTATACATTAAACGTGCAGCATTGATGCAGGCTGCTGTTAATCTGGGTTTTGATGACACATGGCGTGATTGATTTTTTTTTACCTTAGAAATACTTCAAATCTAAAACAACAAAAAATACTTTGAACTTCTATAGTCCTTCCATTTGAGGCATCCTGAAGTACTTACAAACACTAATTAATGTACTATTTTATGGTACAGTTTGTATAAGTAATATGGAACTGAGCATGTGTGTTGTGAATGCTAATGGAATATCTGAATTTTGCAAGTTATTGTTGACTAAAAATGTAACTCAAACATACCCATCTTGCAGATCAGTATCCCCTGGATCCAATTTACTTTATGCAGTAATAAAGGACTACAGTGTGGACAGGATGCCAGCCACTGCATTTTGCTAATGGACCATATTTAAAAGTAATGAGTCTTTCTTCATCTACTGAGAAAAAGCTTAAATGGACAGAAACAGGCTGTCAGCAAAAGCTGGGGGATGGGGGCCTAATGCCTTTTTGTATTCAAACTCCATAGCTGAGACTTGAAAACTGCACAAAATGTAGGGCTTGTTTCTACATTTCCCTGAAGGTGGTTCTCCTGCAAAGAGGAACAATGAAACACCTCAGAGCTAGCATGAAAGGCAGGCATGCATGGATATTGTGACAGCTGCCAACAATCTATGGTTTAGTTCACAGAAGGATCTGGACACCAATGATTTTGAAAATTACAGCACTGAATTAACAGAGGATATTTAACAGCACCATAATATACCAGACATAAGAAGAAGAAAAGCGAGGATCCATATGAACAATCAATTAAACAATTATTCTGCCCCCAATGCAAAATGGATTCTCTCAGTGAAAGTGATACTAGCCAAATACTTAACAGCAGGAAAGACAGGCCAGTCTCGTTTTTGATTTACTTACTAAATCCTTGGCATTCAGAGACACATCATCCCACCAGGGGGACACAAAGTCATATTCACAGTTCAGGATTCTCTTAAACATGTACTGGTCTCCCCTTTCATCATAAAATGGTTCAAAGCCACAAAGTCTGCAAGGATAATAAAGAAATAAATTTATCAAAGAATAATTGGTCTTGGGCTGTCAGTATCATCTTTCCCCACTTTTTCCTGTATACCACTTTGGGAAACCAGACCTGGATGTACTTATGAACCCTTAATTCTACAGAGCAGAGCAAAATATGGTCACAGGCATTCCTAAGCACTGGGAAAGGCTGATCAAATTAAATTTTCCATTTTCACATCTCCCTATTTGGAACTATTAATATAGGGACTTGAGTAGCTATGCAACAGTTGATATCTGTTTACCTTCTACAAGCCAATAAATACCTCCTAGCAGCTCTTTGCTCTGTTGGTCTCAGGCTGAAGTCCCTTGGACTATTTAGTTATTCCTTGTCTGAATCCTTTCCTCATCTCTGCTCTGTGAGTCTTCACCAGTTGTGCATCTTTTTGAAGTGGGTACAAACACCATTCAGTATGGGCATACCACAGACTTGCAAATTAGTGTAAATTATGTTTCTATTTTCATCTCCATTTCTTTGCTAAGAATTCCTGACCTTGGATCTGCTTTCTTGAATTTTTTACAAGCACAGAGTTAACATGGTCACAGAGGAATTACCAGAATCCCTGTAACTCCTTTGTGAGGGATAAAAATTAGCTGAGGAACCACATTTTACCTGTAAAGTTAGAAGTTTTTATATGTCCAGTTAGGGCTGTTTTTTGACTATATTTATCACTGCACGTGCTTTCATCCTATAATCTACAAAACGTAAAAATCTTTGGCAGGTTTTAATAATCAGTCCTCATCTTTACTTAGGTAACCTACGTATTATCAAGAAATTTTGTAATCTCACTAATGAATGCATTTATTAATGTCTTGAATAATACTGATCCCAACATAGATCAACACCACTAGCCCTGGGGAAAGCAAACTCATAGAAGTGGTTTCCATTTATATTAATGTCCTTTTTTGTCGCTTCATTGCACTTTAATCATGCCTGCACACATAATGAGATGAATTTCTTATTCAACTGTTAAGTGTTCTGATCTGCTACTCTGCCTCCAGAAAATGCAACAGGCAATAAGATGATGACAGGGAAACAACAGCAGACCATAAAGAACAAGGCAGCTATGAATTTAGAAAATGTAACCTTACATTTTAACTTGGTTTTATATTTTTAAAACCAATCAGTGTGCTTACTACTCTGAAAAAGGAGACAGATGTTCAAGGAAGAAATGTGTTTTTGAGAGTGGTGTGTAGCTGTGGGTGGAACAGCTGTATCACTTTTCACTGCTGAAGAGGAGAAAACCTCCACTACAAGCACTTTCTGGGCATGTTATTAATTTCCAAGTCTGGCAGAGATGGGCTAAAGCACAAGGATCCAACCTCCAAATGCTGTGTACTTCAGTAGGTGGGAGCCGGTCACGGTTCCTCTGCTGCTCTCCTCCCATGTGCCTGCCCCTCCCACCACCATTTTTGATCTTGCTTCAGGTCAGTTCCGATTCCCATGGAGCACCTTTGCTGAGAAGGGTTGTTGGGCCAATAACTGCTTCAGCCAAAATGGGCTTCTGCATACCAGGTAACTGATGTCATACAGTGAAACCATGCTTAAGGCTTGCTGTGACTGTTGGAAACCTTCTAAGTGATTCTCTATTTATTCCTAAAAATATTTTCATCGTAACTCACTATCACCTACTGTTGTCTTTTTAACAATTTCTATGGATATGTTTCTACCTAAAAAAATTTCCATTTCAGCAGACAGATATTTTCTCAACATGCCAAATTAGATGAAAAATAGAGGTGTGATTTCAAATTAGATAAATTAAAACAGGGTAAGACCTAGCATGTCTGCTCTTGATTTCATTTAAACCAGGATTATGCTGATTCATTTTAAATCAATCACCTACTAAATAAAGAAAAATCAATGTAAACAGCTTCAAAATCAATTAGAAATGACCAGACAGTGTTTTGTGCCCTTTTAAGAAAGTTACTGAAAAACCACCTTTAATTAAATCCATGCAATTTTGACAAAGGCAAAGCTTCTGTATTTGTTGACCAGTATCTGCACCTTAAATGTGCAGTAGCATTTCTAACCTGCTGCAGGAATATGAAAGAACTGGTCCTCTTTAGTGTTAAAACTGTAAATGTGGCTTCCCTGGAATTATGACAGTTATCATCAACAGGTTTTATTATAATTTGCCTCAGGAATAATTGTTCTGTCAAAATATGTGTCAAAGTTTTTTAATTACATGGTAAGTCCAATTTGTATTGATAAGAATATACAGTTTTATGCATATATCTTCTGTAGCATGGTAGTTAACTCTTATATCCACTCTATTCTGGAGGGACATACAAGCAATATATTTTTTGACTGTACATTATTCCATTCCATCTATTAAACTGTGAGACTGAACCATGCAACACAGTAAGTAATGAATTTCTTACTGTACAGATACCTTCTGGTCTCAGCTTCTAATGTATTAGAAACACTGACTTAAAGTTTTACACTCAATAGAAGCCTTTTAAATGTGGAGTATTATTAAAGCTAAATGAAAGAGATGGCCTGGTGGATTTGACTACCACCTTTTTGCCTGGCTTGTTCCTGTAGGTCAAACTGGATTTTGAGAGGGGAGGAGGAGAGGAACAGAAGGAGGAAGAAGTAGAGGAGTATCTGTACTGGTGGTGTTCCACCCAGAGCAGGAGCACACACGCTTGTGTTTACACCAGTGCAGAGGTTTAACATGGCTTGGGAGCATCTCCTGAACAGCTGGAAGGTTTGGAAAGTCTGAGTACAGCAAATGCCACTTCATACATTCAAAGAGCTTGCCTACACTTGAAATCAAGTTCTACTTAGGAAAATCTATCAGTTTCAAGTGTAACAGCTATTCCTCAATTGTTGAATAACTAGGCAAGCCCATCGCTTAATCTAGGTATCTTTGTAAAGGGACAACAAAAGGCCCCTCTCCAATCTCAGGAACAGCCCTGCTTGCAAATTTCATATCTCTCTGCTGTGTGTTGACGGCTAGAACTGACAAGAAATTATCACCTGGCACAAAATATCTGAGATGTGATCTTGTACAGACCTGAACCAGGCCTTGAGACAAAGATTCATGGTTTAAAAGGAGCAGACAACAATGGCAAGTAGGAATATTGTTGCCTATTATTTACAGGCACCCAAAAGGAGAGTTGTGACTTATTTGACGCTTATGCACAGAACAAAAGATGTTTTCTGATATTTCCAGTGTTTATGTATCTTTACAAGTACTTCTAGTATAAACCCTAGAAAATATAATTATTTCCTTGCAAGAGACATACAGAATATAATTGTGTTATTACACACTGTGCTTACTGGACACAGTTAATGCGTCCTAGAAGAGGAAAGAAAATGGGCCTGAATGTACAAAATCTTCCATACCTTAAATCCCATTTTTCTTCCCATAAAAGGCATCCTGCATGTCTCGTATAAAACTACAAGCCAGCTTAACATTGGTGTTGCCTAAGGGACTAAATGAAGTTATTTATTCTCCCATAAGGAGAAGTGTCAATACATCAGATACAATACTTCCTTCTCAATAATCTTCCTTTGAAAGATTTCATATAATAAAATAATTACAACGCTTACCAATTGAATTAGGACTAGCCTTACTAAGAAGCAGACAAAAGTGCCTACCATTAGCCACAACTGTTTGAAAATTTTGGTCTATAGTGGTAAGTTCAACTATTTAAAATATGTATGGCCAATGTTGCTCACAGCCCTCCGTCAACAGGTTATTCTGGAAGAAGCGGAACACTTCAACATTAATCATTTAGCCCATCAGACTGACTTGAAGACAGAGAGTTCAGGGCTGTCCCCTGCCTCCTGTCTGAGATGCTGTGAGGCAGCAACACTGATGCTGCAACTGTGTCTGTGGCTGACACAGATGGGGCAGCTGCATTTGGGAATGTTCACAGGCACTGTGAAACTGTTGCAAGCACCTGACTTCTCCTTCCTCCATCTGCAGTTGAGAAGCTACTTAGGATCATGGTATATCTCACAGTTTGCGTGAATGAGAAAAAAAAAACATAGGCTGCTTTCTGGCACTTGTATGCTTGTATTTTTCCTTTCAGCAGCTTTTCTGCTACTCATTCACATTAACAGCACAATTTTGTGCAGACCTTGCTGCTCTTCATGAAGAAGTGTTTTATTTATCAAATGCATAAGCTAAGTGTTTTGCCATGCTCCTCTAGGATTTGACTTACTTGAACAAGATTAGGAATATCATAATTAAAGTTCACGACCTCGTGTTTTCCAATGGCACAGCTCATAATGTCATAAAAACCTGTGGTTGCTCATAAATGAATCACTCTGTGGCACTGTCTGCACTTACAGGATGTAGGTGATAATCCCCAGAGACCACATGTCTACCTCAGGGCCATAGGCACATCCCCGTAGTATCTCTGGTGCTGTGGATGATAAAACACTTGTCAATAAGATGAAAATTGAATGCAGAAGTAACAGTCACAAAGGCTATTTAAACTCAATTCACACTCAGAAGTGTCTTAAAAAGTTAGAGCCTGCTCCTTTAAGCGCTTAATCAGGCAAATTATTCCCTTTACTGAGTATAAAGCAACAGAAGTCATGTCCAAGCACAGCCAGAATAAAATGAAAAGTGGACTTGGGTTCCAAACTGCTTTTTAGGTTTTGGTTTGTGAAATGAACCACGGAAAGTTACAGCAGCACTGGAGCTACAATGTGACAAAGGAAGTGGTACTTTTACTTCAGTATTTCCCTTATTTACTTAGTACTTTGTTTGGGACGTATTTGGTAAGGAAAGACAAGAGCATTTCAGGCAATTGCTTTTGCTGCAGTACGGAGCAGGTGTGAAGGTCAGGCAGTCTTGGGGGACTCCAGCTCTGCAATGGTAAAGAGGAGTTAATCTCTGCCCAGCAGCTTGACAGACACACCTTGAGTAAAGCTGAGCAGGCCCCTGTATCCCTCAGACAGTACCTATTGATGCTGTGTGTGACCAAAAACATGGACGGTTGCACACTCAAACTGTAAGGTGCTTACCTCACGTGCCCCATTCCCCATGCCTCCAGGGCACACAGCAGAGGAAATGGATGTGCTTGATACTGGGGGAGGCAAGACCCTTCCCACCCTCGCCTTTTTGCCACAGTCAAAAATATACAACTAATTTAGACAAAACAATTAAAAAACCACTGCTGAGCCACACCTCCCCATATCAGTAGCCCTTCTTCTCAGGAACCATTGTAATCTCTATTAATATCCATCAGATGTACAGGATGGCAGCACAGACCCTGAGCCCACTGGCTCTGCGATGTACGTGGGATGGTTGCCACACTTCTGGAGCACAGTGGACTGCGCTTAGGTGCATTGATGCTGCAGCATGTATGCATCTCTTCACCTTCCTGTATTACACTTTCACAGCCATGAGCAGCAGAGCCAAAAAGGGCTGGGGATTCCCAAAATGTATGACAGTTCTCAGCTCGGCCTGAAGCTTTGGTTGCCCATCCGGACTGACCCAGGCTGTTGGCATGCTCCTGCTTTGCTCCCAGCCTGTGGGAGGTTTCTGTTGGGGAAGCTAGCTCTCCTGAGGAATGTGCTGCAACATCCCAGGGGAGCAAGGCTCCCCTAAGCATGGTTTTAATCAGAGTATATATCACAACTCCCTAATGGCCTCCAGGCAGCTGGCTCTGGCTTCTTACGTTTACCTGAAGGATTTACCATGCAGGGAACACATCAAGCGTTTTTACAAGGCATTAATATAGAAGGTAAAGGACACTAATCACTAAGTTTTCTACATACCACTCATACAGCTGGTAGCTGGACAAACACCTGCCAGTCTAAGCACAGACTTTCCCTGACTCCTTGTTCTTTTGCTAGGTAAACTGATGAGCAGTTGCAAAGGTGCACTAGATCCCAAACTGGTTTTAACTCAGGTCAACCTGTAGCTAACAGGACAGCCTACAGGCAAAGCAGCCAAATGGCCTCAAAGAAAGAGATGGAGGGGGACCAGGAAAAGAGATGTTAACCGCCGTTCTCCCTGCCATGTTTGTTAATGCCATGTAGGGGGTTCTGAAGTAATTAGGAAAGTTTTTCTATTAAATGGCCAATATGCTTCCTCTTCTACAGGATGCAATGTTTCTTGGGATGCCTTCTTGCTCAGGGTAAGGGTAGAAAACACTTTCAGACCTTTTTTTCGCTTTTCTCCTCCTTCCATCTCAGTGCTGGAAAATGGCTACAAAGGAGACCAAAGGTTTTTATATACAGGTCTGCTTTGCTATCTGGACTGTGATTACACTGTTATACGTCTTGAAAATATGACTTTTTAAAATTTCCAGAAACTTGCTTTTGGTGAATAGATTGACTGGTATGTTGCTGTTAGTTTAGATGTTGGCTGTAACAGAGTGATCATGAATCACTGCTCTGCACTGGCTCATTTTTATGTGCTGCTGTCAGAAATCACTTGTGCCCTTCTTGTCAAGTTCACTGAAAGCACAATGTCTCAGCAAGTTCTTTGGGACCATCTTGTTGCTTTCAGTCCTCTGCATCACTTTGCATGTCCCAGGAACTGTACATTGATAAGTCTTGATGCCAAAGTATCCAGACTCCCGTATGTTTTTGTTGCTGTGTCCTTTCTGGAGAAGCTGCTGATAGCTGGGTGGGCAGGATGTCAGAACTGGCAGCCTGTGGCTATCAATTATTCATGGTTTAATTTGGCATTTCAACAGTATCCCTCCTGGGTTTCCTCCACTTCTGGAAAGTAACGCTTGAGTCTTTTCTAGGCACCAGGAATTCTGCATGGTCAGGTAACTCAGGTTGTAGAGCAAGGATTGCAAGTTCATGTCTGTAGGTTTTGCAGGTCAATCTGTTCAGCATGTCTGTAGGCACAAACCTCCTTTCTTTTCTTCTCAGCACAGATATTCAGCCTCAGCCATCCCCATCAAGTTGTCCCCATTCTTGAGGGGTCTTCTTATGGGGATAAGCCTTATCTTATTTTTATGCTGTACAAAGACAGCCATAAAAAGGGTTAAATACTAACTACAGTGTTATGGTATTTGTAGTGTAACTGTCATGAGAGAAGACAACTAGAATATTAATAGCTAATGCTTGAAATGCAGTTTTATGCAACTAAGCAGACTAGAATTCAGTGCTACTCTAAAGCATACTTGGCACCTCTGTGTACTTGGCAGAGAATGTCATACAAGATAATGGACATGTCACCTGAATTGCATTATCTGCTGTGCTACAAGGCAACAGAGCAATCTTATGGTCTGCTCCAATGTCCTCTTTAGTTTGCTTCCACAGATATACAAGCAAACTGTCTAGTTTCTTGGCTTGTCTCAGTTCTGTATAAAACTACCTGAGATGCTTACCACCCAGCACATTGCTAGCAACTTGAAGCCTCTTTTAAGAGCCATTCAGGATCTAGAGTTCAGCAGGAATGACAGAAATAGTTTTCTCCACAAGATCACATTGGTTACTGGAGGTGAGCATCCACCAAGCAGGCTTGCCCTGATGTAAACAATATCACCAGCCTCCCTGGCCATTAGCTGGTTTGCTGACATGGAACTGCCTTGCAATGAAAAGTGAGGCAGCTGCAACACTCTTATGCCAGAGGGCCTCCTTCTTTTGCATGTTCTGGCTCAGGAGAACCCATTTCTGGCTCACTCCTGGTTCTAGAAGTCCAGGTGAGCTTCTGTGCACATGCAGGAGCTAGCTGTCCCTGCTCTGACAGCAAAGCTGCACATACAGGTTCTGTACCAGGAGCCTGACAGCATGCATGGGATGCCCTGCTGAAAGCTACCAGGCAGTCTGTGAGACTCCATCCAGCTTCTGGCTGCCCAGCCTTGCACAGCTTGGTACTGCTGCAGGAAACTGAGCCAGAACCCACCAGGGGTCTGCCCTGCTCTGCAGAGCACCTGCCTGTAGGCAGACAAGAGGGTCTCCATAGGGATGGAGCATCCTACAGGACCATACCATCACCTCTGACCTGGGGACACTGCTGCTGAAGAAGTGCAGGGGACAGCCACGTTGTTTTAATTTGAAGTAACAAGCATAGTCATCTTTAATTCAAATTAGATCCCTTACACTATTAAAAGCTACAAGACTGAGAAGCACAAAGTAGCTGTGATTTTGGAAAAAAACAGAAACATGTAAGAACAGGATAACTGAAATGAAACACATTTTCTAAACTTTGTGCACATCTCCACAGTCAGACAAGTATAAAGTGTCCCTAAAGACCACCAACTGAAAGATACAAACCCAACATTATTAGGTATATAATTTCCTAATTTCTAAATTATTAAAGGAATTGAAATTACTGTCCTTGAGTAATACAGTGCTAAGCTCACAACTTAGGCATTTGCTTGGAACTTATCCATAAACTCAGGCTTGTTGAAGTATTGTGAATGCACAGACAAATTAGTCATTTTGCTAAGCAGCAGTGCATGCTGATTCTCACTGTCTTTGTAAAACTGAAGCAAATCTATGACTTCGTTCTTATTTTGTTTAGCAAAAAAGAGGATTAGTTAAAAGTGACAAAGCCTTTTTAGTGCTGAAAGAGATGACTAGAGCTACACCAGTTGCCCCAGCCAACAAGATCTGCCCCAAAGCGTTCCTTGACATTGCACTCATAATTCTGTTATACAGGACCCGCTCCAGAGTGGATCAGAATGGTCTGAGTCAAGCCTGCGTGTAAAAGCATGTATTTGCTGAAATGTTTTGGCTTTAGGGGATTAATTTATGGCCTTACTCTAAGGAATAATTTTATTTCCTCTGTGTTAAAAAAATTAACTTTAAGAGAAATTCACTATAAGCAATATTGAAATATTCATCATCATTATGAACTCTGTAAATTTTTACTGTTTCCATTATAGTCCAAATTTCTGCTGATGCCACTCCAATATTATTTTAGTGATTTCAGCATTTTTATGATGGTTGAACTTGTTTCTATGCAAGTAATGAACGTGCACCATAACACATGCTTTGGCTATAAAGCTTCAACACTAGAGAATATGAATTTAGAAAAATTTAACCCAGTGTCTGTTCTGAATTTTAGGTTTTTATTTATGCTTTTTAGGGGTTTTTTTGAATTTTGACTTTAGGAAGACTTTAGAAAGAGAAAATGTAACATTCCCACATAAGTGCAGCATACTATATATAATAAAACAACGTACCACAGTACCCTGGTGTTCCACAAACTGTCTTCATGGTCACCTGATCTTCAACAATCTTGGAAAGTCCAAAGTCAGCTGTTAAGATTGTTTAGGAATGTTAATGTTCTTGCTCCTTGTAAAATCACTTTTTTCTTTTTTTACATTGTATATGTAATTTAATGAACAGTACTGTCATTTTAATAGATGATGATCAATTGAAAGAATGTACCCAGACTGCAATCCAGAAGTAAAATTTGTCAGTACAAATGAGTATTCCCAGCTCTTGCTTGTACTTGTAAGAAATGTTGCTTGTATTTTATCCTGAAGACTGCACACAGCCGATACAATGGGATGCCTAAGGACGTACAAGCAGTAAACCAGAAATGCATTTTAGGTATATATTCAGCTTCCACTCTGAGAGTAATCCGATAAAATTCACAGAACAATTTTGAGCTAAAAAATTGTGCATCAGTGGTTTCTTGGATAAGGGTCAGAGTACTCAGTCCCCGCAAGACAAAATCCCAGCAGTATTTTGACAAAGGCTTTCCAGGGCCATGGGGGTTGTGCCAGAAGAAGTACTGACCATCTTTTTTGCAGTGTTTCCACCCTGAATTACTACTCAGACAGCAAGTGCCTTCATGATGTTACACATTGTACTTGCATGACTCATTTTTTAAAGACATAAAAACTGAAGTGTTCACAATTCTTTTAGTTTTAACTGAGCATAAACTGAACTTCTTCAAATTTCAATTTGAGTGATGAAAAACTGGCCTTAAAAATTGAAAAATAAAATTATTTTTGTTTTGTTACAGTGCACATAAAAGGGAACGTTTTGACTCAAGGTCAGGATAAAAGTAGACCATATTTTATTCTAGATATGCATAGTTAGGGTTCATTTGTCCCTAAATGGTTATAATTTATCCACCATTATTTACCTAAACAGAAATATACGTTTATAAACTCTGCCACTCTCTGTAAATCAGATCTCAATTTAAACAAGGCAATAATTTTAACCAGAACATGAAGAATCACAGCATTTAGCAAAATGCTTCAGAAGCCCCTACATCACTCTGGCCATCAAACTGAGGCCACTGGGTGCTGCATTAAACTATCACATTACAGTTCTTTTGAGGAAAGAGAAGAGAAGAGTAGAGAAAAGGAGAGGAAAGAAATATAAGTTAAGATACCATCATACTGAGATGCAAGATTGCTTGAGACTAGTTTGTGGAAATCTGAAACCCATGATGAACACTGGACTGACGAACATGGCAACACTCACTCCTTACATGCTCCCCAGTAAGGGAGCTCATGGTGGTATTTTCAAACTGGTTACATACAGCTGAGGAGCACTGCACAGAGCTCCTCCTTTCTCAAGCAAAAACTGGGCATACCCAGCAGTACATCCCCATCCAGGAGAGCCTGGTCTCACTTTGTTCCCTCTCATCCCCCCCGTGGTGCTGACTGTGCTTCAGACAGCTTCTCTTTGTGAAGATCACTTCTTATCCCTCAAATCTGCCTTCAAAACAGAAGTCAGCCTTGCTCTGTCTGCTTTCTACCACTTATCTGCACATTTGTGCTTTCACACCAATGAATCTTTCCTCTTAAAATACTAGTTTGACAAAAAAAAAAAAAAAGGTGCAGCACAGAAGTGTTGCATGCAGCTGTACACTGATCTCATGATCCTTCTTGTTCCTCCTGAGTGCTTTATTCTCTGCCACGTTCTGCAAAATTTTGGCTATAAATCCTCTAAGCAAGCATCTAGCTTTGTACTGGTTTTAAAAACACCATGTGTGCTGCTGAAGAAGTAACATGCTGTTCATTTCAGTTTAAGCGTTTCCCTAGAATAAAGTGGTGGTGAGACATACATACTGTAAACACCAGTTAGCACATATTACTGATGCAAAGGAATTAGGGAAGCATAATGCTGCTCACCAATTTTTAGTGGTGCATCTGGTGCTGGTGTTGCATAGAGTAGATTTTCTGGCTTCAAGTCACGATGCACAATCCCATTTGCATGCAGGTACTAGAAAAAGAGAAAGTCAAAACATTTAAGTGAGAATAAGATGTTATGGTTAAGCATGAGTTGATATCTTTCTAATAGTCTATAGCAGAAGATTAATAATCTGCTATGTCTGTGACACAAGAGTCACTTAACTAATTTTCAGCAGCTTTTTTTCTGCAAAGCTGCTCAGCACAGGATCCTTGGATGCATATCATAATCTGAACAGGAAACTAAAATTTGGAAGGTAAAGAGAGCATCAGGTCCATTAAAGAAGAAAAACACCTAAAAAAGTATTTCTGACTTTTTAAATACAGTGGGAGCTTCTAGGAAGTAATCTAATAGATGCTGAGATACCAAAGTCTGTCTCAGAGGAAGTCTCATAGTTTTTGCATATTATAACAGTCTGAAAGATAAGAAAACAGTCATACAACGATTAAACCATTAAACGGACATCTTTGAGTACAAAGCATCCAGTATGTGTCCTGGGCCAACTCTAAAATCTTTGAGGTCCCTGGAACAGATTTCTCAAGGATTTTGAAACCATCCTGTTGCAGAGTCTTGAAAAATCCATCTGTCTTGCTGAAGCGTATGCTGTACATGTGAATTCACTCACCACTGAATTACTTTAAAGATTATGTTCATGCCTTGCAGTAATGGAAAGAAGAATTTGTGGAATATATGGCTGCCTCTTACACTGCTCTGGACGGCCATAAAAATATATATATAAAATACTGATAGACAAAAAAGGGCAAACTAGTGAAACAAATTCAGTATTTCTTGTTGATGAAATATTCAGCAGAAATCACTGCAGCCTTGGAAGAAAGATGCTTAAAGGAAGAATCATGTTATCTTATTTGAAAGTCTCCTGGTCTAGATTTTAGTAGCATCTCACTCAGCTGTGTTTTCACTATTAAAAAAACCCAGTGTGTGGGCAGCAAATCACAAATGGTTGCATATTCACCTAGAAAGCACAGCTACACTTGAATTAGCATCTGAGATGAAATCTTGACTGTGTATCTCATTGGAATTTTAGTTTGTGTAAGTTGCCAGTGATTAAGTAACATTAAGTAAGAATGCATTGCTCCTTCCTTGGGCTTTTTTCTGGTGATACTGAGAGCTTTTAAAATGTGTATTCCTTACAGTGCAATAAATGTTTTTTGTTGACTTTCTCTAAAATCCTAAAGTAGCAGTATTTGTCATGACATGGCTTGTGGAGATCAGCCAAATACTCGCATCTTCTTTACTTCACAGTGAAATCTAAGTGCTTGTCCCAGCTGTGTTTTATAGCTAATCAGTTATCCAAGCTAAAAACAAGCAATAATGTATGGAAACTGATGGACTGCACACTGCTACATCATTTAATGCGGTCACATCTGCATGGCTGCACACAATCATCTCCACCCTGGATAAAAATATATCTATATCTGCCAATGAAGACATAACTGTAGCAAAGATGCTCCCACACCATAGCACTGATACATAAGAGTGTCACAGAGGGAGCACACCAGAAGCAATCAAGTTGGAGTGGACAGAAAGAAGTCTGAACTGACTTGTGTTCATAAGCTGCGAGTAGGTTTAGCCAACTCTATAGGAGCAAGAAGGATCAGACATTTCATGATCGAACAGAAATGGAAAGCAGATACTTCCCGTTCATTCGTATGAAAAATCTTTGACCAAATTTGTGCAGAAAAATGTTCCAGCCAAGTCTTCAGTCTTTTAGTAGGTCCTTTTTCACACATGCCCATAATCTTAAAAGCATTTTATGGTGTAAGACTGAAAACAACAAAATTTTCTTCTCCTCCCAGAACTGCATTTTTGTGGAAGGGAAATTTGGGAAAAACTTTGGGAGAAGCTGCTCAACTTTTCCTCGCTTTTAAGTCATAAAGGAGCTGACAGAGCTCCTTCTTAGACATAGCAACAACCGTAACTGACATCTTCTAACAATGATTGCATCTCATGAATGACTCACTTTTCAACAGATTGAACTTGCAGTGTTGACTCCTCCTTTATTACAAACTTGTAAGACCCCATGTAGGAAAATTACCCTCCTTTACCCAGCCCACCATTTGCTGAAAGCTTGTAGGACAGGGGTGCCCAACAGACATAAATTGCCTCAATAACCTAGCCCACATCTTTCAAAGACTGCCACTGCCATAGTCTGAGCTCTCTCTCTCTCATGTCCCCTCCTCACAATACCCGCAGCTACTCTTACCCTCTCCACCACACCTGCCCTTATCTTCTCAGCATCCCTCCCCAGAATTCCTGCCCACCCATAGTACCTCCTCTGACCTCTCTCTGCAGTTCACATAGATCCTGTCATGGTTGCTACAATCCCTAATCTCAGTCCCTGGTGGTCTGTCCTCTCTCTCCCACCGTTTCTTTTGCTTGACTTCATATTTGGGCATGAGATATCTGTGGTGCTCAGACCAGCCATGCATGAGGCTGGGGCTGCCTCAAGCTGCCAGGTCACGGGCTTAACAGACCTATGGCTGGCAGCTAGTATCTTCGAGACATAGCCTCCTATCAAATTTTCTTGAGGTTGACCAATAGGGTCAAAGGTTTTGTTGTAAACTAACAGACAAAGGACAATAATGGACAACCCCCCCACCCACCCAGTGTTTCCAATAATGCAGAAATTCTATTCTTCAACCACAAAAAAATACCAGCTAGCCTCATGGATCCCCAGCCTTCCAAGGGGAGAGACTGCTGGCTGGACTTCTGTAAAAGGTACACGCCTCCAGACACAGTCTCCAGCACAGGCAGCAACCTCCTGTCCTCCAGCCTGAGCTACCTGTCATTCACTGAGTGCATCTCCTGCTCCACAACCAGCTATGAATGGGACTTCCCAACACTGTGTCCATTTTCAGCATTGTTGCCTTCCTTGATAAATGCTCTGGGACTTTGCAAATTTTCACCAGTCCCAACAGCTCTGCTCCCCATGTAACGTAATAGTTCCTGGTATTGAAGACTACTTGATCCTTACATTGTCTAGTATATACATAAACAGCATTCTCAGTTAAACTAACTTGATTTAGAAACTGATTTAGTTAATTTAGCATAATCCACTTTGTATAACACTTACACTCTATTTTGTTTGTTTTTCCCTATGTTTCTCACATATTTATTTTAATAAGCAGCATGTTCATTTGCAGCAGTGTCTCTGCAGCCTAAGGTGGAAGATAATTTTCTCTCTATCCGAGTCTGGAGTACAGCTTTGGGCATTGCATACTCTCACTGTAAAATAGATAAGCCGTGCCCTGCTATTTATACGCTGTGTCTCTTTGCATATAAATAATATAATTAAATGAAAAGGTCAGGGCCCAGGTATCAAGCCAGAGCAGTGTACTGACTTAATTTACAATCTAGGCACTACACCACTTTCCTCACCTATAAGATATGGCTGAGAATTGAAAAACATTCAAATTCTATGGATGGATGAAGGCTTTTTAGATGCACAGTACTGCACAACATTTTAGCATAGCATGCACATAAAATGTGAACATGACATGATACTCTTGGGTAGCTAAAATGTCTTGTTTTCACTTCCTTCTGATTTTCAGTAGACAATGCCAACCACCAAAAGAAAATAAAGGCATGGCAGTTGCCTGATTGTAGCTTTGCTAATTGGTGTTAGTGAAATAAGGTGAATACAGAAAAAATATATTTACACCAAAATTCTGTATTTCCATGGCAACATTACACGGATATATTTAGCTCTAGTTATGTCCTGTAATGTAAGATTTACTTGTAGAATAACAGCATTTGGTCTGGCCTCATGAGATGCAGATGGAAGAGAGGCCTTCACAGGATCTCACAGCAAGGTCCATGGAAGAAGACCTTGTGGAAAAAGTCCTCTCCATGCAAGGCAGTTTCATCCAAGCAACTGTCCAACAGCACAGGGAAGAGAAAGTATGCTTTCTAATGTACCTTGTCCTCTGATTTTATTTTGCTTTGAACATCACATCAAGGCAGGTGCTATAAATAGAGACAGTGCTGATTTTAAGGAACATATGGCTATTCCACTTAGCAAAGAGAATGAACAAGAAAAAATAAAATGGAAACACTAAACATCCTGAGCAACCTGTATGAAATCAGTGAATTTAAAGGTGAAGGAAATAAAATACGTAGTGAAAAAATATATTTGTGCATCCTATGATCACACTTCCTTTTTCAATTTCTTTGGCCAATGAGATGTAAGTAGGCCAGGTGGGTGAACTGGCTGTGCTTCAGGCACACAGTAGGGTGCTGTGTTATTAGTGTAGAGCATCACAGATAAACTGGGAGAAATGTATTCTAGCAAAATTGGGTATGATAGTCTTATTTCTCTTCCATGAATGTTGAGGACAGACTCAGACAGACAATAGGTGGGAATAATAGATAGGTCATTTTCTGAAAGCCCTAGTGGTAGAAATAAAGGCAGCCTTCATCTTGGCCTTTATTCCCATGGTATGCAACCGCACCTCATGACCAAACAATTGCTGTGACTCTAATTGTAACTGCAGCAGAAAGATTTTTTTTCTTTAATTCTCTGTGATAGATACCGCAAATAAAGATAAAACAATTGCTGTGACTCTAATTGTAACTGCAGCAGAAAGATTTTTTCTTTTTTTTTTATTTTTTAAGCTTCTTTCTAATTGCTGCATGAGAGTTCCTTTTGCTCTTTGCTTTATCCCTTAATAATGCAAGTTCCTATCTAACTTGAAAGATTTTATGACAAAAGGACAAATGAATACTGCTTAAAACTCTGGCCTTTTTCCTTAATTTTACTTATGTAAATACTTATGTATTGCACAGAACTGTAGAAAAGTAGGACTGAAATGAACCTGAATCATCTACTCCTCTCTATGCTCCCAGGCAGCATCAACTACATCTACAACAGTTGTTTGTCCAACTTATGCTTAAAGATCTCTGATACTAGAGACTCCATAATTTCCCCAAGCAATTTATTACAGGGCTGTGCCATCTTGACCATTAGAAAGTACTTCCCTGTTTCTTATTTATGAATTTTGTTTCTTATCTACTATACAGGCAGAAAGCAGATTGTTCCCATTTTTGCAACAGCCTTTTGAGTACTTGTTAACATGTACACAATCATTCTCCTCTCTAGGACTAAAGGACTCCAGTTTGCTTTGTCTTTTCTCCCAGACCATCTTTTCTAGACCGGTGATCATTCTTATTGCTCTCCTCCAAGCTATATCAACTTGAATCAATCTGTTGAAAATGCAAAAATATATTCCAGTTGTGGCCCGACAATTTTTACAGAGGGTATTCATAAATTTCTTTGCCTTTTTTTGCAACATATTCCACACCTGTTTGCCTTTTGATCCAATGTAACCTTAACATCTGTTTTGTTCCCACTCCCATGTTTTTACTGTTGACTTTTCAAATTTCTGTACAATTTTGTCCTTGGCAGTACAGAAAGGACATTGAATTTTACCAAAATTATTTTATTTCTAATCTTACTCTCCAACATACTTGCAGTTTTTCCCAATTTTATGTTGTTTAAAAATTTCATAAATATACCTTCTATTCCACTATCTGAGGTTGTCAACAAAGACAATAAAAAAGCAGACCAGTGAAGATTTTTCCCAAACCTCCACTCTTGATGTCTTTAGATACACTGATACACATTCTCTCAGTACAGACAACCAGTCTCCATCCAGCTTAAAATCTCATAATCATGACCATATTTCCCTAATTTGTTGTGAGACTGTAAGATGAGACAAGCACCAAAAGCTTTGCTCATGTCAAGTATGTATGATACCTTCTGTTCCTCCCCTACTTACAATGTCTTTTACCCTGCTTGAGAAAAAATGAAACTGATTTGGCATGACTTGATCTTGACGAAAACATGCCTTGCTGGTGACCTCCCTGCTTTGTTGTCTCCCAGGCACCTCATATTCCTTTGCTTCACTATTTACTGCAGATTTTTTCTGGGGAGTGGAGTGAAGGCAGCTGGCCTATAATTCCACCCTTCTTCCTCTTGAAATGAGTAGTATATATATATATGCTTCTCTGCCAGCCTCCATCAGAAACATTGCCTGTTAAATCTATTTCAGACTTAAAAAGCTTGCTCTCTAAAGCAAGTGAAAGAAAAAAAAAAAAAAAGACAAAATTACAAAAACACTGCTGATTTCTCCTAGACATCTTTCTTTCAATAGGTCTCCTTCACCTGGGCTTCTTCTTATAAGTTTGATTGATTTTGCTACCGTTCTTATCTCATGCTAGATGCATCTCATTTTCTGCCCTGGCCTTTCAGACTTTATCCTTTGAGCTCCTGCTATTCTTCCAACTCAGGCCTAAACGACCTGACCTGTCTTCTGCTTTCCGCGCACACTCTGTGTTTAATTCAAGGATGTGCTGTCCCTGAACACTACCCTTCATTTGAGTGATGAGAAACCAGCTGACCCCTGACCACATCGCTATGCTCCCAGGGTCCTGCACTCTCTCTGACAGGCATAGGGCCACTATTGGCAGTGTTGCAAGTTCCCTTCTGTCAGCAAGTAAGGAAAAAGTCCTAAAATACCTTTGCNTGACCTCCCTGCTTTGTTGTCTCCCAGGCACCTCATATTCCTTTGCTTCACTATTTACTGCAGATTTTTTCTGGGGAGTGGAGTGAAGGCAGCTGGCCTATAATTCCACCCTTCTTCCTCTTGAAATGTGTAGTATATATATATATGCTTCTCTGCCAGCCTCCATCAGAAACATTGCCTGTTAAATCTATTTCAGACTTAAAAAGCTTGCTCTCTAAAGCAAGTGAAAGAAAAAAAAAAAAGACAAAATTACAAAAACACTGCTGATTTCTCCTAGACATCTTTCTTTCAATAGGTCTCCTTCACCTGGGCTTCTTCTTATAAGTTTGATTGATTTTGCTACCGTTCTTATCTCATGCTAGATGCATCTCATTTTCTGCCCTGGCCTTTCAGACTTTATCCTTTGAGCTCCTGCTATTCTTCCAACTCAGGCCTAAACGACCTGACCTGTCTTCTGCTTTCCGCGCACACTCTGTGTTTAATTCAAGGATGTGCTGTCCCTGAACACTACCCTTCATTTGAGTGATGAGAAACCAGCTGACCCCTGACCACATCGCTATGCTCCCAGGGTCCTGCACTCTCTCTGACAGGCATAGGGCCACTATTGGCAGTGTTGCAAGTTCCCTTCTGTCAGCAAGTAAGGAAAAAGTCCTAAAATACCTTTGCTGCCACTTGTGAGAGTGATTGTGAGCTGCACAGCTTTTGGGTTTCATGATGTCTCCTCATTAACCAGAGGATTTTGATGTCAGCTGCATCCCAGCTCTGGACAAGATCTCCAGTGTTGCAATGAACAGAGGCTGTATAGCAGAGACAGCTCTGGCAGCAGCGAGTGTCCTCATGTCTGCTGTTGTGCGTAGGCCCTAACTCTTTTGTGAACCTGTCCTGTTTACTAGCCTTGGTCTGGCTTGCAGACCCTCCTGAAAAATGTACACCCAGCTCCCTTGTAAAGTTGCACAGACAATTAAAGAGATTGTTAAGGGAGCTCCTCCTGCACCTCTTGTTGACACCCAGCTCACACCTGCTTTGTAGGGTAGCGTACACCACCTCTCAGGTTACTGCCGTGGATCAAGGACCTAGCGTTACTTTTTCTCCTCAGTCACAATGAAGGTTTTCTGTGTGCCTTGATTTAGTAGTGGGGAGAAACCTGTGGTCTCATGTGGCTGGTGTAGTGGTTTATCATACGAATTTCGGTCCAGGATGCCTCTGACTGCCACATTGATGAATACCAGATTCACTCATGTTTTCAAAAGGAAAATCTCTAACGGTTTTACTACTCTGTAGAACATATTTAGAACTTGCATGTTGAACATATTACAAAACCAAGCCTGTAGCATCCTGAAGGGAGAAGCAAAGCCATACATACCAATTCAGTACTGGACATCTTCAGCTATAAATGCAATCACTACATCCTTAAGAAATTGATAAGAGCATGTTTTTCCTCTCTTTTTAGGAATGTCTAGACTTGTAATTAAGCTCTTTCTGTAGCCCTTACAAAAGTGTCTCATTTCATACTGAAATCTACTGCACAGTAATTTAGTGTGATTACAGCTGTATACTGTTTGACAGAGATGTGGCTAACTGATAAAGTTTCTGAAGCAGTTAAGAGAAAGTTTAAATAAACTATTAATAACCTAACACCTTACATATGTAGAATGGCAAAGTCAGTCTCCATATAATTTGTGATGAATATAATAATTCAGCACATATCTTACAAAGAAACAAATATGCATAATTCAAAACGTACACTTAGTCACACACTCCACATTGGTACAGACTTTGGAAAACATGACACATGTGTCTTGGGGGAATAAAAAGAAATATAAAATTTCATAGTTGGTGAGCACTTATGTCCTGCTATAATCTTCTGCATGTATCATACATCCAATAACTGCACAAAAATTATAGATTGATAGGAGGATATGATATCTGACCTGGAGCTACTGCAGTCTTATCCTAGAGCAAATGATGCAGTTCCTCTGCACCTCAGGATTGACATCTTTAAAACTGTTGTGACACGTAAGTCGTGTTTTAGACATCTGAGTGACAAGCGCAAAAGGGGAATGGGGACACATACCAATCTGTTGTTGAAACTGTGCTGTCCTCGCTGAAATCCATGATAAATCCCACTACTTAACTGATTCAGGCTTTATTTTATAAGCACAGTAATATGGCTACTATGAGCAGCCTGTTTCTGTGCTTCCATTTATCTCTCAGGCAGCACATAACTCGGAATGTAGAACCAAACCTGAAATCCTGTATGCTTTAGCTTTGAGAGTTGGTTAGTTTGATTTCTGCTGATTATGGGAAAGTGCATTTAACTGAGTCTTTGAGGCCTTTTTTTTTTAACAAAATAGAAAACAATGATTGAAATTATTTTTGAAATGCAGAGATTGTTGTGGGAAGTTTTGAAAGCCACGGGAAGAGGGTGGTGGTAAATAGCTCCTTTTCAAACCAGCAGTCTGTCACAAGAGGTGTCTCCCGGGGACTGATACTGGGGCCAGCACTGTTCCATATCTTCATAAGTGAACTGGATGATGGGATTAAGTGTTGTTTGATGAAGTTTACTGATGATAATAAACTGAGTGGGGAAGCGGACACTTCAGAAAGGAGAGCCACCCTGCAGGAAGATCTGGATAGGCTGTAAGACCTTATGAAGTTCAACAAAGAGAAATGTAAAGCCTGGCACCTGGGAAAACTTAATTCAGGAGTGCAGCACAGACTGGGATCTACACAGCTGGGGAGCAGCTCTTTGGAAAGGGACCTGTGGTCCTGGTGGACAACAAGCTCAATATGAGTCAACAGTGTGCTGCTGTGGCAAAGAAAGCCAACAGGATGTTGGGTTGTGTCAACAAGGGCATCACCAGCAGAGATAAAGAAGTCATTATCCCACTCTACTCAACACTTGTCAGGCCATATCTGGAATACTGTGATCAGTTTTGGTCCCCCCTGAACAAAAAAGTTGTGGACAGGCTGGAGAGGGTCCACAGAAGGGCCACAAAGATGATCAAAGGACTGGGAAACCTGCTACATGAGCAAAGGCTGAGAGAACTGTATTTGTTCAGAAGGCTTAAAGGGGACCTTGTCACCATGTTCCAGTATTTAAAGGGTGGCGACAAAGAAGATGGAGAGTCCCTTTTATACAAGGAGTCACATGGAAAAGATGAAGGGTAATAGGTACAAGTGGCTCCTGGGGAGATTCTGATTGGACACAATAGGACAATTTTTCAAATGAGAAAAATCAGCCATTGGAATAATCTCCCAAGGGAAGTAGTGGATTCCCCAACACTGGACACTTTTAAGATTTGTCTGGAAAGAGTGCTGGGCCATTTGTCTAGACCATGCTTTTGACAAGAAAGGTTGGGCCAGATGATCCTTGAGGTCCCTTCCAACCTGGTATTCTATGATTCTGTGATTCTATGAAGTGTTGTAAAAGCGTATCTGAGAATTCTTGCTCAAAGAGCTTTTAAAAAAAGATACTACCAGTGATAGCATCAGAAAACAGCTCCATAGGAATCAACAGAATTCCAATAACAAAAGTATGAAATCAAGTTATATACACAGCATAATCTTCCTGTTACCACCATTCATTTACTGCAGTCACATTGGCTTTGGGACTGAATGAACAGAAGACAATTTTGTCATTGCAGAAGACAAAAACAACATTTCTGGATATATTTCAGCAAGTTTTGGATTTCTGTATCTGGATAACAACAAAATGGAGTCTTAGAAAGGCACCAAATAATGAAAGTTCCTCCAAACATCTTGCAGAAAGCCTATTTTCTGCACTTACCTTGCTTTTACTTGTGGCTCTGGGAAACTGAAGTACACCATTACAGTTGCTACTCGATATACTGAATTCCAAACTTTTTCATAAAACTTCAGTTAGTTTACTTAAACTCATTTAACAGAATATTGTTTTAGTGGAACAAAGAATATTTGCTTTTGTATTTTGTAAAAGTATGCATTAACACAACTAATTTGATTTATGATTTCAGATAATAACTTTGAGTATTATTAAAAATAGGAAGAAATGCATCAGCATAGATGCATAAATACAAATCTTTTTATTTTCTTTGCCGGTCTACTATTCTCAAAGTTATGAGATAGACAGCTCATAAGAGAAGTCCTAAACTAAGCAATTAGGTTATACAAAGTTTTAACTGCAACCTCCACAATTATTTTCTTTTATATTTGGAAACTGTTAATCTTTTTAATGTTCCTGCTTTTAGAAGAGTGAGGCAGCCTTAAGGATGACGACACTATACCAGGTTTGATCACAGCAAATCACGTACAGTCATTTCTGTACAGTCTGACATATGTAGGAGAGAGTAATCTACGCACCTTCCCACACAAATGCCAAACAAGTGAGCTTTGTGCAGAGAGTTAGCTGTTCACAGTGCCATGAAATTCTCCTCTTAAACTGTAAGTAGGCTACAGCATCAGAATAGGCAAAAAAAGCTTTGCTGTATGCAGCTTCTTCTCAAATCCATCCAGAAGAGCCACCCACTTGCAGACTATCTGAATTTAGTGAACACATTAACTGTGTTCCTTGTACAGCCACTCTGCTTAAACATTTTTCTGCATGTCTGGGGTGCAGAGGAGAAAGATGTTTTTTCTCTTCCTGCAGTTGCCCAGGGTCTTTGTGCAGGGGAAACTTCCTGCTGCCGTCTCCAGGCCTACCGGGCACCTGCCACAGGCCTGCTCTCTGTCTGGCTGCATAACAAAAAGGTGAAGGATGTATGTTCTTTGGGGAAAATTCCATCATTTGTAATGAAATTCAAAAGAACCATGATATTTGATCAGGGCAATGCCACAAAATTGCAGTGGGCGGAAGTTCCTTAACATGTGTGACTTGTATGTCAGACCTGCCACAGTGCAGTACATTTTCTTTTTCCTCCACAAGGCCGAGTTGCAAAAAACCAACCAAACAAAAAAACCAAACCAAACCAAACCAAACCAAACCAAACCAAACCAACAAACAAACAAAAAACCCCAACAGAGCTAAAAAACCCCACAAAGAGCCCCCTCCCTAAAAGAAAAGCCAAAACCTAGCAGTCCTGCCCTTGGTACCACCACCCAGTTCCTCTGTGTTTTGCGCAACTAACCTCTCTGCTCAGTTTACTTTGAGTAGCTCTTACAACCCTTCAAAGTGTGCTGAGGTTTTATTGCTTGTAGAGTGGTCTGAAGCAAAAACCATTACATGCACATGACATTGCTATGGCTTTGTTTTACTCACTCCGTCTTCAACATTTTTTACTTTATTGACCACAGTCACGTTATAAACAAATAGAAAAAAAATCCATAATAAGCAAGAGTTTTTAATTCATTTCAAAATATGAAGAATATTTTAAAGGTATTAGACATACAACTATTTTATGATAAAAAAAACTCAAAAGCTTCATAAATCTACTATATGTGCCTTTGTAAATTAATGATACCATAGTAGGAAAATGAAGCAAGGAAGATTTGTGCAAAATCAGGCTTCTTCCTTTAAGCTAATGTCATAAATCTGCAAAAGGTATTTTATCAATCTGCCATCGCTGTACAGAACACAAACTTCAGCAACATCACTGTTAATTCTAGCAAATCTAAAAAAAGAAGTAAATTCTGTATTCTGAGTGGGTTACCAAAAAGCAAGTGATGATTTTGCAAGCCAGTAACGTCTTCCTTTTTACCATTAGGAAATTAAAAGGATACAAATGAAAAACACAATCTAGAATAGATCTAAAGCTGCTGTCAATTACACTTGGTGCTAGTTCAGGCCCCAGTAACCTCCAGCATCAGAGAGCCATTTAGCTGACAAAATATTATTTCTGGGAGTGACGGGTTTCACTAATCAGAGAGATTTGCTAACCATAGCTCTAGTATACCTGCAATGGGGCCATAACATAATGCCCTAATCAGCCCCAGGTCCAGATCTGTTCATTCTACATCAACATATTTTAGTTTTCTTGGAAAAAAATATTTTTTTGCATTTTAATCAAGGGACTACCATGGCTTTTGATTATTTTCTCTCCCTTTTTAAGAGAGATACGTCATAAAATAATGTAACTCTTAAATGGTTAGGCTAGAGTCTATACTATTAGCTTTTGAAGAATAAGGTGATTTTGTTCTGCCTCTACGGTACAGTTTGTTTCAAAGGCTAGTCCAATTTAATGGTATGGATATTGGCTGTTGCAAGCCAGTTGGCATTGCTGACAGAGAGTGACCCCAGCTAATTTACTAGCACCCACTGAGATCTCATACTTCAAGTAGCGAGGTGCTAGTAAGACCAGACTGCTGGAATCTTTGCATCAAGGACGTGCATGGCCACAGCAGGGCACAGAATGCCTCAGAAGAGTGTTTTGGTAGGGTCAGACTTACAATTGTTTTGAAGGTAAGATTTCAGGGTAATAAACAAATGACGGAGGATGAAATTTCTCTTGCCCATCTGTGAAACTCTCTTCCAAACTATGCATATAAAAAGTCTATCATTTTTAACACATCGTTGTATATAATGAATACGTATATTTCTGCATTTGAATTCCTATTTATGCATAAATAACACACAGATATTTTTAGGGTTAATTATACTGCTTTCTTTGAATTGTGAAGCTTGGCCTACATGTAATAGCATCATTTGCTAAGCCTAATATTGATCTTACATTTAAGAAAGGACTACCTGAAAATGTATTAAAAAAAGGAAAAAAAAAAAGGTGGGGTTTTTTACTTTTGTTAGACTTTTCACAACACATAGTTCTAAAGAGCACAGCCCTCAAGGTCTACATGCGCAGAAGTGTCTCCATTCATTCACTCACAAGAGGTGAGCCCTCACCCTGTGCAATCCAAAGGTGTGCCTCAGTCATCCAGGTTGCCATTGCACTAAACCATAGTGGTGGTGTAGCCAAATTGGACTGATCTCAGCCTCACAGCACTGTGACGTATGCACTCTCCTACTCTGAAGTGAAGAAGGAAAACAATATATCATTTCTAGCAGCAACACCATACCTCTGGAACCTCCTCACTCGAGGTACAACTTGCAAGCTAAATCTGCCAACTATCCCACCCTTTTGTGCTTTTGCAACACAAAATTTACGCTCAAAACCAGAACTGTATCTCTACCACAGTCACTCAGTGCCCTCTTTATCTGAAAAAAAAAAAATAAATAACCTTCACGCACAGTTATTTAGGATCCCCAAAACAGCTGGAATTCTTAAGATCCATTTCCATTCTAGGTTTCCATACCTGAATTTGTCTCCAGGTGATGACATTAAGAACAAACATTTTTGTTGTATGTGACAAGGTACCAGCAATATTTGTGAAGAAATAATGTATTTTAAAAAATTGAAACCATAAAAATGAGCTACACCTGCAAGAACATAACTGGAAGGACTTAAAAAATTCTCATCTACTAGAAAGAGGAAGAGGTCAGGATGATTAGACTGTGGGTATCTCTATTATGTAAGTGCTTCCTTTGAAAAGGTGTCTCACATTGCATGCTAATATAATTATTAATTTTCTGGAAAGGAATATTACATGGTTTGTGCAGGCTCTTGAATGCAAAAGAACAATTCACATTCTTCTGGGAAATGTGATGACTGGTAAATGTTCCAGTGAAACACGGGAACAGGTTGCCCAAGGAGGTGGAAGATGCCCTGTTCCTGGAAACATTCAAGACCAGGTTGGATGGGGCTCTGGGCAACCTAATCTAGGGGAAGATGTCTCTGCTTACTGCAGGTCAGTTGGATTAGATGACCTCCATGGTCTCTTCCAACTCAAATTATTCTGTGATTCTATGGTTCTGTGATTCTATGGCCTTATCAAGGCACCTGATGTTCACTCTTAGAATGACTGTAATTCTGAAATACCATGTGCCACCTGGAGGAATGCTGAATTGTAAACCTGAATTTGCTATCAGTTGCTCTGTCTTCAGAAAGATCAGCAACAGATCAAAATGGCATCTTTCCTTTCTGTTTAACAGAGAAGTCTCCCTGTGGATTTGGTGGTCTACTCCAGAACTTTGAGCAACACTGCTGACTTTTAAAACCTGCAAAATTATTAATGTCTAATGTACAGAAGGCTACAAATATTCTCCTTTATGAGATCCACTAATTCAGTAAGAGATTTCATTTAGAATTCTATTTTTGTGAGTGAAAAATTTTCTGATTCCTGTTTCCACCCACATTTTTCCTAGTTTCTAAATGGATCTATCTTAATTTAATTCCAAATTTTACTATTATAATGGAGAACTCCAAAAGCACCCACAAAAAATCAAATTTCCGTTTCTCAGTTATTGTGCCTACTCTTCCCAGGATTCAGAAAAAACCTTGGAAAAATATTTGACCAGGACAAAACTGTTGTGCTAGGTAACATATTCTACCCAAACTCACAGCTACGGAACTGAGAAAAAAAACTTGTTATTTTTACTTTACTTTGTGGACAGTTTGTATTCCCAATGTAATTAAATCAAGCTTTTCCAAACTGTAACCCTCAGGGACATTTCTGTAGGAGAGTGACAATAATTTGTGACAAACTCATGCCCTACAAGCGCTTTTCACAGTGGGCAGTGATAAAATATGGCTATGAACGTGCTGCCACCTCCAGCACCTGCCTCAGATTCTGTAGTCAGAAAAGCTGCTGAAGGTGGAGGAGCCTAGTGTGCAAAATCAGCTCAGGTGTATGTATGTCTTAGGGGCCACTGGTAGATAGAAATTTTCAATTAGGACTTACAGCTAGAAAAACCATCAGCCACACATGACAAACTGCAATGAATCCCATGAAATCAGTGGAAATATTTCTGGTGACTTCAAAGAAATCAAAGTGTGCGTGCTAGTTTTGGTTTTTGTACCGCACCACCATCATCACTGAAGTATCTCTGTCACCTTGATCAGACTACAGTCAACGCTATAACTCTCAAAAAGAGTTGAGACCTTCTGGTTTAAAACTGTGGAATTAAATGCAATGACCATCACTTGGTCACATGTTACTACTGCACTCTGAGGGATGGTGATAGGGTGGTAATATATTTCTCTTTTTGAATTTTAATTTAGGATTGTGCTTTTTATATCATGTACAAGAGACTTAAAGATTAGAGACAGGGTTATATTTATCCTCATACTAAAAAAAAAATAGGATAATGAGGAATTTGTCTGTTCTACAGTTTGATCTTTATTGATTAGTTCTGGCAATCATTATGAGATATAAAATGTATTTATTGTTACAGAGTAACTTCCAAATTGAGGGGATGATAGTATTAAAATCTGGTTTATATAAATTCTTTTACTCAAAATCTCAGTAAATAAAACTAAAGCATGTAATGAAAAACATGAAAGTCAGCTGGGATGAAAAGCTTTTTATCTCATATCTCTGATTCTAAAATTAAATTGGTGTTAAGAAGAGTAAGCTATTTTGGCCTCATTCAGATAAACAGCTACATTCCTATTGATCAGAGCGAGATAACAATCTGACTGAAGAACTATGAAGAATTTGATCAAAAATTATGTCCCCTCTTAACACCCTAGCTTTCACCATTTCACTCTTTACAATGCCATCATTTATGGGTGTTTCTAATGATAGAGGTTTCTGGCTTGCTATGACCTGAATTATGAATGTGAAATATAATGAAGAAACATACAATTAAAAATACATTGCAGATAAGGCTAACACCAGAGGCAATGTAGGCCCACTGATGAATGAGGTGGGTGCTCTGGTGACAGAAGATACAGAGAAGGCAGAGTTACTGAATGTCTTCTTTGTCTCTGTCTATACCCCTGAAGCCCCAGAGGAAGTCAGAACAGGAGGAGTTTGCTCTGGTAGATGAAGACTGGGTTAAGGAGCGGTTAAGTAACCTACACATCCATAAATCCATGGGTCCTAATGGGATGCACCCGTGGGTGCTGAGGGAGATGGCAGAAGTCATTGCTAGGCCACTCTCCATCATCTTTGGCAAGTCGTGGGAAACGGGGGAGGTGCCTGAGGACTGGAGGAAGGTGAATGTCACACCAGTCTTCAAAAAAGGGCAAGAAGGAGGACCCGGGTAACTATAGACCGGTCAGCCTCACCTCCATCCCTGGAAAGGTGATGGAACAACTTATTCTCGATGCTCTCTCTAGGCATATCAGGGATAAGAAGGTCATTAGAGGCAGTCAACATGGCTT
>VZTO01019124.1:36074-49961 GCA_013400615.1 Syrrhaptes paradoxus | reverse complement strand
AAACTTCTTTACGGTGAGGGTGACAGAGCACTGGAACAGGCTGCCCAGAGAGGTTGTGGAGTCTCCTTCTCTGGAGACATTTAAAGCCCGCCTGGATGCGTTCCTGTGCGATCTGATCTAGGTGTTCCTGCTCCGGCAGGGGGATTGGACTAGATGATCTTTCGAGGTCCCTTCCAATCCCTAACATTCTGTCATTCTGTGATTCTGTGATTCAAAGTCTTTCACTGTTTTTTATGCTATAAATAAGCAAAAGGAGCCCAAGGCCCCTTCAGCATTTGCAGGTTATGGTTGAACAGATTTGTTATACTAAAAAGTGCTAATGGAAAATAATCAACACTAATTTTAACATATGTCACAACATGGAGTGCCAGTCCTATCTCAAATGAAGGTCTTATGATCAAAGCACAACTGCACTGGGCACAACAACAGATGTGAATATAAACAGCTATGCTGAAGGAGAAAGCAATGCTCTGCCTGTGGATTACTTACAGAGAAAAAAATCCTCATCTTCAGGGGTTTTGATCACCTAAACTTCATGCAACAATCACAGACATGAATATGTCTAGATTTCAGTAAGCTATGTGATACAGCTTCAGATCAATTACTGGTTTAGCTGATGGTTGCAGTGAAGGAAATCGAGATTAGTAGGAGAAACACAAAATGGGCACAAAATTTAATCCAAGGGCAAAGCAGGTAAAGTAATTCCAGCAGGCAGAGGAAAGTTTTGGTGTGAGGAAACCAGGGATCAACAGGGGAGTGAAGAAGCTGCTGTGTGATGAGACAATGCCAAACTTGTCTTGTTCAGCAATGCAAAGTAAAGGTTTGAAGGAGGATTTGACTGCTATCTATAACTACACCATGATGAACACCAGGCAAGTTGGAAGGAAAGGGTTTAAGCTAAGGAATTCTCGGCACAAAAAAAAAAACACAAAAAAACCCCAAAAAACAAACAAACAAAAAAAAACCAACCAGAAACTAGCTATGAACAACTTTAGGCTAAAAATGAGAAAAAGGCTCCTCACTGTGCAAGCCACAAGTATTCAGGGCAACCTTCCAAGAAGTGTGGGGAGGTGTGGCGGTTTGGTTTCTCTTTAACATCATGGAGGTGTGTTGCCTGGGAAGCTGCGTGTGGCGTGTCCATGCTGTACCAGACCAGCGTGCATGGGGCAGGAAGCCACAGCTTTGCTGGGCTTTTGCGGAGGTGGGCATGCCTGTGGTACTGCAGCATGCTATGCAGCGAAAGCTGCATATCCAGTTGCTTGGACATATCAGTGCATGGCATGTTGTGAGCGGATGGTGAAGACAATCAATGATTGGTGGAGAGGACTGTATAAATAACTGCCATGAAAGTCTCTTGGGGCCTTTCCTGGGACTGGACCACCACCGCCCCTCCACCTTGTCCGCTCATGAGACAACTGGGCCTGCTGCTGGTCGGCAACAGAACCCCTGACGGACACCCAGTGGTGATATACCCCCTATTTTTATCCCCCATTACCCATCTCTCTCTGTCTTTCCCCTTTTCCCTCTCCTCCCTTTCCCCCCGTCCAAAAACAATCAATAAAGTTAGGTCTGGGTGTTGACAATAGCTGGCCTCGCTTGTGCCTTAATCTCCCAATGGGTATCCAACCTCCAGCGTCACTTCACTACCTGGTAGTGGGCCATGACATAAGGTCAAATCATGAACTGCTTCTAAGTTGATGCTCAGTACAGTTATAAAGAAGACTACACACTGCAGCTCCTGTAAGGTCAGTGACTGTAGCAGAGAACTAAGAGGATATATGTTGTCTGGGTTTGGGAGTTTGCAGAGAGAAACTCCATAATTTTCCTTCATGAGAGTTTGTGTGATTTGTCAAACCCAGCCAGACCATCTCTCCCAAAGTGGTCACCAGGGAAAGCCACCCAACTCTCCCCTTCAATGTCAGGGGGACAGTACTGGGTAGGTACCTCTGCTTCCTGACAGCACTGCAGTGATGTAGACAGACAGGTGCCCAGACCCCTTTTCAGGGGTCTCAGGAGGCAATGACCTGCTTCAGCCAAGCTGCCTAATCCTCCTCTTCCTCTCCCTATGTGGCCTCTTCTCCCCTGCCCACCACAGCCTGTCTACCTGCCTGCTCTCTACCCCATTGCTCCCACTGCCCTAGGCATTACATGGGCACCCAGTGGTGGCTGCAAAGGGACAAGGAGATGGGGAAGGGATGGGTGCACCAGGAAGTGGGAAACAGTACGTAAGGATGGGAGGCAGAGTGTTACATTCTGGATATTGAGAAGTTGCTGCAGCTCTGTTAATACAAAGGGAAATTTGTCTTTAAGGCAGAGATTAGGTTGCAGTAGTTTTTATCTGAAAATCATAATTTTCCATTTTTCCACTTTAAAGACTTATTTTAGCGTATGTTATGTATTTTTCTTTCTCCCTGTTTTATACTATAGCATTTTGAATGGTTTTTAGTCACAGTGGCTTCTGTGGGTTTTACCTGTAACATTTCCCATGCATCAAATCCTGTTTCTCAGGTAAGTGCAGGCTGCAATCACTTGTGCAGTGGGATTGGAGGAGGACACTCATGCTGGAAGTAGGAAGGCCAAAAGAGAAACAATGAGCTAGGAGGACACTGTTCCACTGATGAACTGGAAATTACAACTCCATCCTTATTTAAGTATTGATCTCAAATCCGTGCTTGCCAGGGTGAGCATCCTACTAAGAGACTATTTCTGCTCAGCCAAGGCAGCAGTATAAAAAATGCTGCAAACAAGTAAGCAGAAATTACTTTCCTGTCTGCTCTGTGCTACACTGAAAGAATTTCACATGAGAAATGTCTTTTGTCAGGCAAGAACAGCTCCAGCTGCAAGGCTGTTTACAGCATGTTAAAGGGGAATGATTTAAGGGGCTGCTAGCTCCAGTTCAAGGGGGAATGTGGAGCAGAGAGATCTTGAAGCTCTCAGAAAGGGATAAAAAGGAAAGTTACTGCTGAAAATGATATCTTTCAATCTGTGGGGCTGTCCTGGGTCCAGCTGGGATAGGGTTAATTCCTCACAGAAGCTGGGAGGTGGGCATAGCCAAAGGGATATTCGATACCATGCTTACGTCATGCCCGGGATATAGGGGGAAAGTAGCCAGAGACAGCCCCTGTTTTTTTGTGAAGCCCTCAGTGGTGAGATATTCATTGTATCAGTGTTTCCATTGTATTCTATACCTTGTCTTATCGTTATATTCTCTTTTCTTTTGCTTTCCTTGTGTGGTATTATTAAAAATCCATCGTTATCTCAACTCATGAGGTTCCATTTTTTCTTACCCTTTCCCATCTTACCGGAAGGGGAGGGGGAGAGGGGTTGCGACCACGTGGTGGTGGTCCTGACCCAAGACAGGGGCTCAGAGAAAACCAGCAAACACATGTTTCACTCAGACTTTTGGCAGACACCAAAGATAGCACTGCAAACTGAGGCTGAGCTTCTGCAAGGTCTTGCCTATGACAAGGCCTCCAGTTTATGTATATTATTTTTCCCTATGCTTTTAATTTTTGATAAATTAATTCTTCAACCTAGCCCTCATAATTCTGCTAATAGACTGCCTATAACTCATCTTTGCTTGCATTGCTGCTTTTTTTTTTTAAACTGGTTTCCAGGTACCTTTTTTTTCTTCTCTTTAGTGTTCTTCATCCTGCAGAGCTAAATAGTCAAGCCATTTGTATTTTCTTGCTTGTTTGGGGGCCTGCCCCTCTTCTGCACTATCACACTGACTCTTTGTTTCAGCCTGTCCACCTCCTTCTGTTCAGGTCTCTCAGACCCTCTTGCACTTTTTCTGTTACCCATATGCTCTCACCAAGGTCTGTATTAAGCACCGGCTCCCACACGCCTTTATGCATCCTTCAGCATCCTGACAGCAACATGCTGTAATACACACAGCTTCACCATTTTCCTTGCACAGCAAAGATAAATGGTTTCATTTGACTGCTAGAGACGAACAGCATTCTGTATGGGCAGGTGCACTGAGGTCTGTAAAACATCCAAGTTATCTCAAGGGTAGTAATCATTCCTGCTACTGGACATCTGTATAATGTTGCCGAGCGAGGAGTCATCAGCTGGAAATGCAAGAGAAGGAGAGACACTGAGATGTATTTATACACCACAAGATGTACTACTATTAGACCCTAGATGTACAAGATGGACTCCTAGTGTGATGTCATTTTTGCAACAGAAAAATGCAGCTCTTGGATATAGCAAGTGAGGCACTCCCATGGAGAAAGGTGCTGCTGTAAAATGGCCTTGTTAGATCAGACGCCAAAACAGGCTGATAGCTGTGCTGCCATATACTGTAACACCAAACTTACATATTGAGACCTCTCCGGACTGAAGAACAAGTAGGGATTTTTGGAGAACATGAAAATTCTCATAGCTAAGTGATCAGGAGAATTTGTTCCATTTTGAATTATTCTGCCTTGAATGTGGGTGCCTGCAATGGTATCTGGGATTGGAGTTATCATAGAGTCATAGAATAGTTTGTGTCAGAAGGACCTTAAATATCATCTAGTTCCAACCCCCTGCCATGGGCACGGACACCTTCCACTAGATCATGTTGCTCAAAACCTCATGCAGTGTGGCCTTGAACACTTCCAGGGATGGGGCATCCACAGCTTCTCTGGGCAACCTGTTCCAGTGTCTCATCACCCTCACAGGAAAACAGGTCTTCTTAATACCTAATCTAAATCTACCCTCTTTCATCTTAAAAACATCACCCCTCCTCCTGTTACTACACTCCCTGATCAAGAGTACCTCATCATCTTTCCTGTAGGCCCCCTTGAAGTGCTGGAAGGCTGCTGGAAGGTATCCCCAGAGCCTTCTCTTCTCCAGGCTGAACAACCCCAACTCTCTCAGCCTGTCCTCTTATGGGAGGTGCTCCAGCCCTCTGACCATCTTCATAGCCCTCCTGCATATCAGCCCCTGCTACAGCTCAGGGACATCATCCTCCATCAGTATTTTAAGACCCTGTTTGGTAAGCCATGATCATCTTGCAAGGGGACAGTAGTTGGTTGCCTAACACACGGCAGCAAAGGGAGATTCATGCATTGATGGGTACTGTGGCCACCAGGAAAGTATTACATTTTAGCTGCTCTCTGCTGGCATGCCTCTTTTAAAAAACCTTTGAAAAAGAGATGTATAAAGATTTCAGCTGAGGCTTTATTTGCTTTCAGTGGCTGGTGAGAGGGCATATAGGTTTGTATTTCCCTATTCAGAGTATCTTTCTTCCTTTTGTATGACCCTTCATGAAATCAAGAGGGATTGATTCTGGAGGTGTGATTACCCACTGTGAACTATGTATGCCACAATGAGTTAATAAAATCTTTATGAAAAAGTGCTGGCTTAGACAAATATTTGCCAAACCCAAAGTATTCTACAATTCAGGACAGGACCTGAAATCTGTAGTCTAAAGGGCTTCAGTCTTTGAGACAGCTCTATTTGCTTCAGTCAAAGTCTATCAGTATGCAACATTTGAAGCTATACATATTACACATTAAAGACTGAATATACTTCTCTGTGTACTGCACATCAGAATACGCAAATCTGCAATGTCTCAGTCCTTTCTTCAAGACAAAGTACTTCTTTTCAGGAGAAATGCCAAAAGCAAAATATTACAAATCGAATACTAAAAAAGAGGCTTTAATTTAAGCAGCAAAGAAGAACTATTTTTTTTAAATGGCTGCAGGACATTTGTATTTATTTTTTCCAGCCATATCTGAAGGCACCATTTTTTTTGCCTTTAAGAACACTGTCTTCTCAAGGCAAATCTTGGGTAAAAAATTGCTGCTGCAATGGTGGTTGAAGGCAGAAATACATAAGAAAAATTAAAACTAACATTCAGTCTTACTGTGCTGCTCTCTATAGCATGGCCTTTTAAAATATTCCCTTTTCTGACCTTCACTACATGGAGAGGAGACAGCAGCTCAAACAGCCTGTGGTTGACAATGCCTTTAGTTCTCCCAGTCAAGGCCAAAACAAGAGTTATATCCACTAACACCTTGGAGGGAATTATCAGACTTGCAGAGATTTTTTCTTTTATTTTAAATCTGGGATGATGAAAGTCTGAAGATTTATTTTCTTCTTTCCTGTCAGCCAACATGACACAGCTGAGGCTCCAAGCAACCCCTACAGCCCCAAGCAAAGCAGTATGCGTGGCTGCTGCTCCTAGTACTTGTACCCTCTTTTTGGAGGGGGCAAATGCATCCCAGATGGATGCAGAAACAGGAAGCGGGACGCTGCAGAGAAGCTGCTTGGTGATACTTCGTATTTGCAACATGGTGCCTGGTGCATGCACCCTTCTTTTGGAGGAGTGTACTTTCCAGCCTCAAAACAGGCTCCAGTAACCCAGCATGGCCTCAGCTTTTTTACCCAAATTGCTGGGTAAAAAACCCAGGTGCTGGGTTTATTCCAGTTTGTGCAGGTCACATCCTGCAGCACACCCATTTTCTAAAACAGTCTTTTCCTCTTTATGTTGAAATAGGGTTAGGATGCTTAATCAAATGCCATATAAACAATGTTTTTAGCAAATATATTTCTAATATTGTAATTCAATAGGCTGCATTTATTTAACATGCAGAATACTTTGGTCTGAACAGACTTATCTGAAATACAAAATGGAGCTATGTTGCTAAATCACATTAAAATTTTTTCTAAGTTAATTAAAACGTAAGGTCTGTACACTCAAAGTCAGAGTTGATGCCCAAGGAAAAGGACAAGGCCACTAGAGTTATCAAAAAAATCTGCAGCTACCTTCAACTACCTATTAAACTAGCACACTACCTACTAGAAGGAACACTGGGGTATTGTTTGTTAGCAATGTACCCCTGCTTAGAAAAAAGAAATTTAATACAAAAGGAAGGAGAAACGCAACAAAAGAAGACCTACACTAGAGTGCAATGAAGAGTCATCAAAACAAGTTTGAAGTGCCCTTCCACATGGTTAAAAAGTACATTCATTCACAAATAAACTGCAACAGTTATCCTTAAATACCATGACTACATGACATGTAAGACAAACTCTGCCCATAAAGCAATCAGCAGAGATGTCTGCCCCCATGAAAGGTCCCAGTGGCAGAAAACCCTTATAAGGTGCCTTGAAAATACTTCACCTTGCTCGGGCCACAGTTGTACGGTTAGTGACACTCCTGCATAGAAATGCGGTGGTTCTCACAAACTCCTTCTTGCTTAAATGCAATTTCTTTGCTTCCTGGAGCTTCTTTCCTGTCCACTGCCAACAGGGATACCAGGTCTTGATTCAGAGCAAACATTACTAGGGCTAGAAGGCAACTAGAGATTGAACCTCCTGACACTCGACAAAACCCATGAAAATTAGTAAAGAAAGTAACAATATCTTACATTTTGAAAAACACTACCTACCCCATAAGCTGCAAATTCTGAGTGGCAATTTCCAGTGACAGATACGAAGAAAAGCATAGAGGATTTCAGAGCTATCTCATCGCACATTATCCTCTGGTCACTGTAGATTAGTAAATCATTATTTAGTGAAACGACACAATGAAAATCAGCCAGTCATTCTGACTAAAAGGTCCCATATGTCTGTGTCATTACAGAAACAGCAGTCTCTGAATTTGTCATGAATGTTAAGTACAATTGACCACATTGCCAAACATCACAGAGAGTTAACAGCTTCTCAAAAGCACAAATCTTGGTTGAATATTTCACTCTTCAATACTTGTTAATTTCAAATAAACTTTACACATTTAGGTAAAAAAATAGATTTAAAATTAAAAAGTTTTAGCTGAAGAAAATTACAGTATGTAAAATGCTAGAGCTCAAATCTTATGCAGTTACTTCCACTACAAATCTAAACAGCTTTAAGGGCCCATACCTGCAGTGGAAGGAAAGCACAACAGGCCTAAAGCAAGGTTCAGTTTTGTTTTGGTAGAACATGTTGTATCCAGATGGGGGGCTCAGAGATGGGTCTTTGATTTCCCAACATTTTAGACACATGTTTCTTTGCACTGCTCTGCTGGCATGCTGGACTGTGTGAGGAAAGGTCCAGACTTTTAGGAACTGGAGGGCATTTATGGCATCTCATCCTGCACTTTTTGGTACTCATTGATCAACTCAAAAGCAGGGATGCACCTGTCCCCTACTCAGAATTACAGGAGGAATGACAGAGAAGATCCACATGGTCTCTGATATCCTCAAGTACAAGGACTGTATCTCTCTGTCCCAGCAGATAACCTCCTTCCCATGTGCAATTCAGAGCTCAGAATAGTGATATAACAGAAATTACCTTTTCTAATCAGAAAAAAATATGTGCTGCCTGGGTGCTGCAATGTTAACAGAACAGCACTAAGCTACAGCAGGAGAACAAGAAACGGCAGTCAAAAAGGCCAGTGACGAACATGTCTGCAGTCCCTGCTGGCAAGGGCACACTTCTGTGTACACAGTGCTTTTCACACCATTTTAATGAGTAGGCTTTTGTGGGCACTCTGGGGTCTTAAGGGTCTCATGTCTAAAGGGCTGCCAGGCTCTTTTCATCACCTCTGGCTGCAGATGAGACTTTTGAAAGGGGCTGTGTCACGGATGATTTTGGCTGATCTTTAGGAAAGGGCTATGAAGAAGTCTTTTGTTCTTATGGTTGTCAGTGGGAGGGCCAGCAGGGAAGTATAAAGAAGTACCTTATTTGGCTGATGTAATTTCTTTTTACATTTCCAAAGCTGCATGAAAGGATTTCAGCCAAAGGCCCTTGCCAAGCATACAACATATTGGACACAGTTCTTAAATAAAACCCTGCTCTCCGAGGAAGATTTTTAGTGTTTGAAAACAACAGCCCACTGAATTACTTCTTTTGCTCAGCTGTGCCCTACCACATCAAAGAACTGAATTTTCCTAGCCTAGATCAAATATGTCAAGCCTATGATTTTAAACATATCAATTGAATTGAAAACTGACAGAAAGAAATGAACCAGTCCATGATTTTTCACTGTTTAGATACATTGATCTGTATTTCATGCAGAAAAAACAATTCCAAGAAGCAATTAAAAAAAAAAGGTCACAGCAGAAAAAGTCCAGGGAAAACAGTAAGTAAAAGGTAACATAGTTAGAGATTAAAAAGTCACATTTAAAAAGACACATGCCCATTCTGTGTAAGTTTAACTTGAAAGGTTGTAGCATTTCATGAATCTTTCCTTTCATAGTTTAAAGGCTTTTGGGGGAAGACATGAGTTATCTGAGTTACAGATCTAAACTTATCTCAATCCAGTTGGCTCTGACATCTGTTTTGTGGGGAAGATGGCAGCAGGCTGGAGCCCTGGGAGCTTTACAGCCCAGGAGATATGTGGTGGTGGAGACACCAGGAGCAAAGGCCACCCTGCCAAAGCCACACTGCTGCCTGTTGCCTTCAAAGCCTGATACACAATGTGATCCACAGACCATGCTTAGAACACCGTCCTGCTTGACAGGGGCACCAGAAAACAGTCCCAACATCTCGCCCTTAACTTAGATAACTGGGTTACCTGCAACAGATCTCAAAAAGACCCCCAAAAGAGACATGCTTTACTGGCTATTTCAATAGCTATGTCTCAACAAATGCTCTTGCAGCAATGTTAGCCCCACTATATCACTCTTCTGCTACCTTACCTGAGAGTTTTGAAAGTACCTCTATTATGTTATTTAAACATTTCTTCATATCACTAAAATACAGTTATAACTATCTTCCGTATGTTCCTGAAACAGACACTCAAGGATCTGCGCAGATACATACCTGCTTCAGTCTGCTGCTTCCTCCAGAGCATTACTAGAGATGGAGAAAAGGCAACAAGTCTGAAAAGGAATTGGGTATTCTGGCTAAACGGAGCATCCCTTGCAGACCCTTACTCTGAAATTTATCTTAGGAAAGTGGAAGCTTGAGCACTTCCACTGACAACACTTGTGACAACCTAACACATGACAGAATTAGTCTCACACAGAATCATGCAGTGCAAAAACATGTAAGGCTGGAAATTATTATTTTTATATTCAAAAGTGACATACTGGCGCTGAACCTTGCTGCAAGTTTCAGTGACCACATGGGTATTTAAAGGCAAAATAGATAGGATTTTTTTCATTGAGTTGGCTTCTCTGCATGTTATCAGATTTTTCTTCACACTATCCCATTAGAGAATTCAGATCTTACTAAAGACCGAAGCTCCTAATTTTATTTGTGGATTTACTAATTTCTTTTGACTGGTTTGTCCTGCTAGACAACTACACATACAAAATTATTGCAGGGAGTCATGCTTGCACAGAAAAACAGAAATATCCTTCAAAACAGTGAGAACATCTCTTATTTGTAAAGAATGCTTTGTTTAAAACTATGCTGTTCTTATCAACAAAACTCAGCTTATGTTCACTCGTTTGATTTACCAAAGGATAAGTGAACAGCAGAATCCATAATTTACAAAATAAATATCTCCAAGACTTCAGTTTCTGAATGGACACTGAATAACTGCCTGCCCTTTAGAATGTATTTCAACCTTCTTGGAGAAGATGGACCTCTCTTCTACATTTCCCCCTCATCAGTTCTGCCATGTATCCTTACATTCCAGCGAGGGAGCAAGTGACAGTAAATCGATCCCTCACAACCGACGTGTCCCATCTCAGACAGGTCACAAGCAGCATGAAGAGTTATGCTGTGCTGTTAGACAGAACCACAGCCATTTTTATTTGTTTTATGTGAATGCAGCTGTTGTGGTTTGCTGCATTTGAATGGCTTTCATTACAGATGCACCGAAAACAGCCTGCTGTGCTGCAACACTCAAGATGGTTTATCATGACAAATCATTTCAACTGCTAGAGTATGAGCTAACACTCATGTGAGCTACAGAAACCCGTCCTGCCTGTTCCTCCGCCCTCCACAAAAATCCCAAAGCCGGGTATAGAGTATATGGCATCACTGTCCTGCATCATTTGGAGAATGGGATTTGGGAAAGCATCCAATGCGGAGGGGAATCACCCCTCCAGCAACCCTTGAAGTGAAGTCAAAGATGCTGGCAGATCCCAGCTGTGCACATCTGCACTGGCATCTGCACTGTTTAAAAGTGGGAAAGTACTGCACTGGCAAAGGACAGAAACCTCTCTCCACTGCTGCACAGCAGCGGCAAGACCCCTGCAAACGTGAAACAGAAGCAGCAGCCTAGTGGGGAAGCACCCCTCTGAGGCAATGTCGGTTCCTTGCCACCAAGCAACTGTCAGTTTGGATCAGGCAGGGAGCTACCCTGCTTTGGCTGCCTGCGGCAGTGAACCAGCATTTGTCTGCTTGTTTATCCTCCCAAGTTTGGATTTCCAAAGAGAAATGAAGTCAGAAGGAGGATCTCAGAAGCAAAAACAAGGTTTGACATTAAGATAGTAGGGAAAGGAAACCCTGTTTCCGCAGATTTGCTCTTCAGGACATTAGCAGCATCATACTTCTGTCTTCTAGCTTTTTTTTTTTTTTTCCGAGGAAGGACATGTAAAGGGTCTCCCTGCCTGCTGATTAATTTCAACTACATTTCACAGGAAAATAACACCTTTGAGACTTTATCTATCATCTCTCTCTCTAAGTGGAAAGAATTAAGCAGGCAAGAAGAGAAAAGAGATCTTTTTAGTCCTGTCACAAAGAGAAAGACTGCAAGACCAGATGCACCTTCACTATACATCTGAATGCTCATGTGGTGCTCAAATTAAAGATAATTTGATGAAGTGTGATTGTAGGAAGACAGAAATCTTGTTTATAAGAGACATGCAGCTGTTAAATTCCTAGTTTGTGAGTTTGTTCAATTATTCATCCTTCCAGGCAGTCACATTTGCAAATTTATTCTACGGTGTTGTATCTGCACAGAACACCATGTTGAATTTTTTTGTTAGCAACAATGTTCCATAATAGATCTTATCACATCATAATGGAGTTTTAGATTAAAACTTTATTTTTATGTTAAAGGCATAATTTTAAGGCTTTAAAACCAAGAGAGTTTTTCATTGCATGCTTTTCAAAGTTCTTTATGGCAGCATAAAGACATGCATCAGTGTGTCCCATAGAAAGATACAAGAAAGCAGGCACAGTTAGATGCAAGGAAAAAGGACAGACTTGCAGCCCTGAGAATTTATGTTATCTAGCTCTACAGTTGCTAAATTTTGCACACTAAAATAAAATCCAGAATTACCATATTTTATTACCATGAAGTATGATAATAATTACTCTGTATGATAATATTTTATAGATGGGAAACCACAACAGTACAACAAATTAATTTTAAAACTAAAGCAATAAACAATGTATATGTTTACTTCAGAACTGACAGCACACTGATTTTCTGCTAGTGCTGCTTATCAGATGAACTTAGCTGAGCAGAGTATTTGGAAAAGCACATTCCAATTAAGAAATATAGTGTTTGTTTGCACTCTGGCTGTTGCCAGAGAACTTTGACAAGACAAGAACTTGTGTCAGAAAATCCACCAAAACCCCCATACCCAGCCTTGTTCATCAAACAAGCAAATCTCCCAGTGCCCAGAAATCAAACTACCATCAGCTGTGCACATGTTCAGACACCATGTAATAAATCTGGAAAGCCTATGCTCCTGAAAAAGCCCCTGATCACCCACTACCTGAATCAAGGAGACACCTATCATGCACTCAAATATACGGAAGCAATAAGCATGAAGTGGCATTGATTCCCAAAAACATAAACTTCGTTATTCACCTCTTCTAGAGCTGGGATCTTCAGAGACATGAGTCTATGAAAACCTGAACTGAAAAGAAGGGGTGTGTTTAATTTAAACCCAAGACACTCCCTGCTTTTGTTGATAGTTACTGAGAAGCATTAAAAATGGAGGTAGAAGAGTTCAAAATGCAACTTGCACATGCCAGCAAACTGGTACGAGAACAACATCTAAAACTAGTCACACAGAGACATGAATAGTATCAGGGAAGAGTATATGAAAAAGGAGAAAACCAGACTCATTATAAGTTCCAAAATACCCACAGTTGCTCACATTTCAGGGGATCAGTAAGGAATCTCAAGGGAATAAGTAAGGAACCTTGTTTCACTCATGCTGTCAAGGCCACAGAAATGGAGACACTTATCTGAAACAACTGATAAATTATTACACAGCCTGTTAAGAGTGATCAATGTCACTTAACCTTAGCTCATGCCTCCTCCTTGGCACATCAGAAATCTCCCCCAAATGCGTCAGAAATTATCTTAGCATTTTTTCAAACCACAGGCACAGAGACTCAGGTAAATTTCCACATTACCTAATGAAAAAATGTAATTTTTTAAATAGCCATTTTGCTGAGAGCCTGATAACTAGTCAGTCCAGTACTGTGAAATTGGAGACTAAAAAATGCACAAGTCTATAATAGTACTATTGAGCAATTTTTTTTGCAAGTTTATTTCATTTCACAGGTTCAGTTGCAATTTACTTCTGAACAATAAATGTATTTTTATCCTTACCATGTTTACTGAGGCAGGAACGGCGTGATACAGGGAGACAAGCCTGTCCTCTCTTAGCTCTGTAGGCACGGCAGGCTCAGGAGACAGAAAAACACAGTCCTGTGGCTGGGAAGAGCTGAAGAAAGTGGCCTCCTTAGAATCATAGAATCATAGAATGGCCTGGGTTGAAAAGGACCACAGCGATCATCTAGTTTCAACCCCCCCGCCATATTCAGGGCCACCAACCACTAGACCAGGCTGCTCAGAGACACATCCAGCCTGGCCTTGAATGCCTCCAGGGACGGGGCATCCACGACCTCCCTGGGCAACCTGTTCCAGTCTGCCACCACCCTTTGGGTGAAAAACCTTCTCCTAATCTCTAACTTAAACCTCCCCTGTCTTAATTTAAAACCATTCCCCCTTGTCCTATCACTATCCACCCTCATAAACAGTCGCTCCCC
>VZTO01019124.1:18707-35194 GCA_013400615.1 Syrrhaptes paradoxus | reverse complement strand
TCCTCCACATTTGTGAGGACCAGGCCCAGTAGGGCCTCTTCTCGGGTGGGTCCATCTATTACCTGGGCCAGGAAGTTGTCCTCGACAGACTCCAGGAATCTCCCGGGTTGTCTGCCACCCGCTGTGCCACTATCCCAGCAGGTGGTTGAAATCCCCCATCAGGACAAGATTCTGCACCAGGACACCTCCTGCAGCTGGAGCAAAAAGGCCTCATCAACAGGCTCCCCCTGATCAGGTGGCCTGTAGCAGACCCCAACCACTAGATGCCCTATACTGGAATGATCCTTGATTTTTATCCATAAGTTCTCAACCTGATCGTGGCTGTTAGGCTCCAGCAAATCTTTCCAGCAATAAAGCAGTGGCTTCTGCAAAGGTGCTGCTGCACTGTGCCAGTTCTCTGGGGAAGCAACTTTCTGCCTGGTAGCATATTACAGTGACAGGGGCTGCTCCTGTCCCCTGGACAGTGTCTGCACAAGGAACAGGAGAGAGGCTCCCTGTACATGGATGTATTCAGGTCCTTCTCAATATACTGAATTCTCTAAAAGTCATTAAACCTCTATATGTTCCCTCAAAACTTAGAAAAGTTTTAGGTAATTTAATGTAACATTTAACTAGATGCCTTTTAACACTTAGAGAAATAATGTAACATCTGTCCACATAGCTATCACTTTATCAAAGTTGCACAGTTTGCATGAAGAGCGGTAGTTACTGGTAACGCTTCCGCAGTGCCAATCATCATTTCTCCTCCATCTATTCATGCACAGCTGGATGGCTTTCTACTTTGTTATTTCCCCTGTGGCAATTTCTGAGGCAAGACCTCCTCAGACTCTGTTGGGATATGCCATGAATCCTTCTGGACCCTTTCTGTAGCATCCAATTGCTAGTTTTTTACTGTTTCTGCAGAAAATGCAAGGCTCTCAGGATGCTTGAAGAGCTTCTCCAGCTCAGAAGCCTTCAGAGACCTGCCAGGCTCCCATACTAACAAGCATATTTTGTAGATACAGACTGTACACTATTTACATTCCATAGGGACAGATATTTGGATGACATGTCCCTGCATGATAGTTTGCACAGTGCATGCAATAAAAATCATAATAAAAAGGAGTATTAGCAGGCTAAATCTGAGATAAAGACAGTCTATTTTCTTGTGCTTTATTAACTGCTAACTGTGTGCTTGGTAACATCCAGAAGAAAAATGGGTGTCTGTCTAAAGCCAAGACTCAGACTCACGCCCCAGCGCCTGCACTGAGCTTGTTTCCTGTGCCATGCCATTCCCCTTCTAAAGGGGATAGCCAGGCCATCACCAAACAATGCCCCAAAGATCAGCTAATAGGGCAGAGAGACCCAGCCTTTGGACTGGGTCAGGAGTCTCCTCACACAGTATTTTCAACAATCCATCTTATAAATCTTATAAACGAAGGTAACAGGCAAATTGCCCACCTGCCTGAGATGAATTGGGAAGAGGTCTAATCTTCAAATCCTCAATCGGTTCTTAGACAACCACCCTGTAATGTCAGTCTCTTGGAATAACAACTGCAGGCACTGTCTCGAAAACAGCAGCATTTGGGCACTATGTTTGTGGTGTATTATGAGTTAAAACAACACCTAATGAATCACTTTCATTACTATTTCCCAATATTTTAAAAATTAATATCCTAATAACTTGTTTACAAAAGGAAAGAAGGACACCTTACTGAGATGAAAGCATAATTTAAGATAGCTACTTTGCAAGTATGACCCTGACTTTTTGCTGCACTGGACATTAACTGTAATACAGTATATCTGCGGCATGATCATTAGTGCTTTCCATTTCCTCTATTAGAGATAATAGCAAATACAATACCCTCATTTCCTTATTGCTGACGGCAGCATTGCCAGACTATTTTGACTGCAAATCTTTTTTTCTCTGTGTGCTGCAAAAAGAGATTTGCATTCAGCTTAAAACAGGTCTCCAAAAATGTTTTTGACAAAATAATTCTGAATCAAGGTACTGGTAGATGAGGCTAGTGTGACAATAAAACCTACTCTAGTTCCCTTCCAGCAATTTAAGTACATCATTAACAAGTTTTAAATCTGTTTATAAGAAGAAAAACAAATCAAAGTAAGTGAGCAAAATGATGAAGCTACTCATTCAAAATGCCCTGCCTAGCTAAACAGATTATCCTATGTATGAAACCACTGCTTAACATTGCTTCAGACATAGCACCCTTAGGACACAAATGCATTCTTTTCCCAGGCAGTGGCAACACTTCAATAGGTTTCCTACATAACTTGACGGTTTACCTACTTGCATTATATGTTCTTGACAGCAATGTGCTAGAAAGGTCTGCCTGGGACACTCACAAAGCACTTGTTAAAATGTTGTCAACAAATGGAAGAAAATAATTTCCTGTCTTCCATGGAGTCATCTCTGTACCTGATGTGTTAAATCACCCTTTCCAAGAGGATTTACCTTCAAGCCTCTCAGACAAATTCTGAAGAAATAAACACTTTGTGCCTGGAATACATCAAATGGCAATTATTTTTTTTTGTTGTTAAAAAACCCCCAAAGCAATGACTTAGGATGTTACTTCTCCATAAAAGTTATTAAATTGTATGCCATGACCATGGCAATATTTGCAGTTCAGATCCAAGGGAAGAATGTATATAGCTGCCCTGCCAAACACACCTTGATACTAATCCAGCCACCAGTTCTGCCAGCCTTCACTGACTGTGATTATAAGAAGATATATGCAAGCAAGCAAAAAGACTCTTCCCTTATTTCATTCCTCCTCTCTGTCTGACACTCTGCTGATATATAGGGTTTATTATGCATATGAGGCATATTTTTATGGAAGTCCTTTTTAGAAATATTGTTATAACCTCATTATCCTGCAGTCTACTACAATCACAATTAAAGTGGGTGTTTTTGCTATTTCAAGAGGCTACAAGCAAGATCACATCAGAAAGTTTACGCTTCTCATTATGGAGACTAATCTCTGTATTTTTTCTCATCCTGTGATTTGTCTATACAAATATAATTATAATTTTTTAAGTATAAATGGTTACAAATAGTAAAATTATAATTACATATGTTCTCTTCCCTTACCGTAACTTCAAGTGCACTGTAAAACCCTCTGCAGTAAGCTATCCCTATAACAGGATCCCATTTAATCACTGTCTCGTACCTTCCTTTGAGACAAGACCTCAAAGGGAATTCAGAATACCTGTCAATTATCTAAACTTTGTTAAATCAGTCAGTACAAACAGTGTATCTGCTGTGACATTCCTTGTATTAATTTGCCTAAAAAAGAAATGCTGCTTTGAGACTTTTTGAAAGTTGCTTCACTTAAGTAGCCATCTTCAGGCCAGGCATTTCTTTGTAACTTATGAAGTACGACTGTTCTATACATAGTAATCATTATAAATATGGTCCCATTGAGTATAATATAATAAGTATATACAATACTGTAACATCCACAAAGTTAGCTTAATAGAAGAAGATAAAATTGCCATTATGGGCACTTACATATTAGAATACATTCTTCAGGATATCTGTTGGATCTACAATTAATCATATACAACTTAAAAGTTATTTGTTTGCTAGGTAAGCTGCTTTGAAGCTAAAAAAGATGCAATACAAAATAAAGCAATCCTGTTGTGCTGCTTTTTTAACTGAGTGAGATGATCGGAAACATATCATAGGTTGATATGTGTGGAAGCAAGGGAGAGAGGAAATGTGGCGTGTTGCAGGTGACAGAGAAAAAGGCAGGCAGCCCATAGAATATACCATTTTTGGGTACAGTCTTGATGGGGAGCAGAGACAGATGCACGGGCAGCAAACATGGCCAGCAGGCTGATGTGGAACTTGCCTCTCTCCTTCCCTTCTGCCTCCCACAGCCTTTACAATAATCAGGACTTCACAAAACAACACACATTACATCAATTCTCACATACTTTGCCTAGAGAATATAATTATGTAACTATGCAGTTATGTACTTGAATATAGGGAAACCACTTGGGTGAAGCGCAGGTTATGATTACTTCCTAGGTCAGAGAGATGTACAAAGTTTTAAGCACTATATTAATTTTTATTTTCAGAAAACAAAATATCTTTCAACTAAGCAAAAGAAAATATGAAAGAATAGTAGTAATGTCAATGCTTTAACAGGTGACAGAGCCCAATTTTTAATCAGAGCTTTACATCTATTTTAGTAAATTTATTTCAACAAAACCCACATGTTCTCAGTATAATTTTCAAATTGCTCTTTGATTTATGTATGGCATGCCTGCCTATCATGTACATATGCAAATCTCTTATCCACTTAAACATAGTTCCAGCTAGGCATTTAACTGGAAATGCATAAAAGCATGCATCTGATTTCTGCACAACTCTGCAGAGCTTTATGTGCACAATTTGTGCAAGGTCTACTGCCATAAGCCATGTAGATGTCCTTAACACAAAATTTTTGACACTAGCAATTTGTAAATAAAGACAATATTTTACAAAAAACCCAGTTCTTTAAGTATGCTGCTAGGAGTGATCATAGTTGAAGATACTAGCTACAGGAAGTAATGAAAAGTGATGAATGAGTGCACAAACAGTGCTTCAGCTAACATTCAGGTGGCAGATCTTCAACTCTTGATCTATGTACTTTCAAAATATTTGGCGTCTAACCTAGTTCTTACTGTTAAAAATTAATTACTCTCCTGTATTTCTGTGTCAATGACTAAATATTAAGAAGGGGATTCTTCTTTTTTTTCTGTAAATAAATTGCAAACTACAAGTAAAAGATGTCAATAAAAGGAGCGGATTTGGAAAATTTTGGATGCCTTGTTACTTCAGGCCACACTTCTGAAATGACCAGAATTTTTAACTGGTACTAAAGATCTTGTGAAATTTCTTTACAGGGATGGTTCCACTATCCTCAGTTTCTCTTGGCCAGTTTGTTGCTGTGGGAACATTCCATAATGGGTATCGACATCACATCTCCCTGAAGGTTCAAGTTCAGTTTCTGTGAGCACTCCTTAGTAACAGGAGATAGCTGAAGAATTAGCACAAAGAAAGAAAACCAATTCAGTGTCTAGCTTTTCTATGTTGTATTCTTCCCTGCATGAATAACCATTAAAGTAATACAGAATTTCTCCTGCATATTGACAACCTTTTATTTTCTAAAAAAGACAACAAATACAAGCTTCCTCATTACACGTTTCTCCAATTACACTGCAAACGGTGCTTGTAACTGCAGATAGCTGCTGTGCCTCTTTTGAACTCAGTGTTCATCTGCATCTTCTTCCAAAACATTGCCATGCAAATTTCCCAAAATAAAGAGTGTTCCAGAGTGCAAGTGTTAAATCTTAAAACCAAAAATCTCTGTGCTTTTCTTCCTGTTCCTGTTGGTGGGTTAGAAGAATGACAAAAGAGGACCAAGCAAATGAGGAACACAGTACGACATCATAATCCTTAGCACAGAATTGCAGCCAGAGCATCAAATTCCTTCTTGTCTTACAGTATCAAGTGTTGGTCCTTTTACTAACAATGACATACTCAACCAACATGCTGAATCTGGCCTAAACCTGCAAGTTACTGAAATACCACTTTTGAGCAAACATTCTGAAAATTTGACAAAATTTTACATTTCCCCTTCTTCCCCCACTGGAAAAGCACAGATTGCTGGGTTTTGGTAGCTTTAGATCAGAACAACTGCTATTTCCTAACTTCACCCTGAACACTTATGCCAGGAACAGGCTCAGAAAAACACTCTCTGCTGCCAGAGGAAGAATGGAAAACACTCAGGATTCCTCAGGGAATGGGGAGAGATCTGAAGGTGCAAATGCCTCTATTAAAACAGAAATATTTTGTTTCTTCACTACTTATATCAATATACTTACTCTTCTTAACAGTGTGCCTTTTTAGGCCTGGCTAAGAATATATTGATAATACCACACGTTTACCTTGTTCAAAATTTCAGAATCCTGTGACGTTTATGTCCTTATGCCTACATTCACCTCGTAGCTGGTAGTTAAAACTAAAATCTGTTGGTCACCTCTGTCTCCAGCAAGTACTAGCTCAATGGTTGTATAGAAAAAAATGAAACCTTTTCTTAATCTTTATCTAATGTCTACTTTTCTTTGAATGCCAAAACCCCCAAATATTTTAATCAATTCTCTTAGGTCTCGGACAGTCTTTAAAAGTCTGATTACCCCACTTGGTCTAAGCTCTAATAGTTAGACACACCAGTGCCTCAACATCTGTAAGACATGCTTGCAAGCTGCACATTCATGGTAGGTTCTTACCTACCATCATATAGCTCATTATCAGACAGATCAAAGTTCACTGAAATTAATAGAAACCTTTAATCTAGATTTTCCCTCTCAAACCTGCAAGTGGTTAAGTGCCTGGAATCTTTGCAATCATAGCTGAGAATCCAGCATGCTCCCTGTGAATTTAAGCTGACAAGGAACTGAATAGAAGTGCAGGCATTACACTGAAGCTTGAAGTTGTAGAAAACTGAAATAAAAAATAGAAATTAAACAGAAGGAGTCCCACATACAGCTTCAGGAAAATGTTCCTATTTAGACAAGATAATGGCCAGACATAGGAAAACAACCTGTTATAAAATGTGATGGGAAATTAACTTAGAGACTGCTGCATGAGTTCAAAACTACATATAGAAAGTATGCAAGTAACTACCCTCATTACAAAAAGTAGACTGTTAAAAATAATTTCAAATTTAAATATAATGAAGAGTAATCTAACCCCCAAGCAGAAACCTATCACTTTGACACTAATGCAGAGTAGGCAAGAAGGAACACAGTTTACTTTTAGTGACAAATATAAGATTTTGAAAGTAAAGATTAAAAAAAAAAAAAAGTATAGTTTTCTTAAGTTTGACCAGCTAAAAAGTAGTTGTCCTTTACAGAAAAAACATGTGTCTTTTTCTGACTAATAGTTCAAGGATTATTTGAATTCCATAACATCAAAAACTCATTCCACAAGTCAGGCAGTGAAGATCTGTCCTCAGGTAATCTGTGAGCGGAAATTCATTAATTACACAAAATAGAAAAACTGCTACCAGGATAACCATGCAAGAAAACCACACTGTCTAGAACTGATCCTCTGAGAAGGAGAGAAAGGACAACGATGTACCATGACAGACTTCCCTCAGATGTTCTGAGATGTTGGGTAGCAACAAAAGCTCCCTACCTGTTCTGAACAATGCAGCAAAAGAGTGAAAGTCATGCACACTGGTTTTGTACACGCTTTTTATCCTATGAATGAAGCTATCTTCTAGCCTGAAGAACAATGGAAGAATAATGGAAAAGTCAAAGGTGACAAAGAGAGAAAAAAAGGTAATTTGTTCCCCCTAAGGGCAAATACAGTCACAGGCTCGGAACACCAGATCAGATGTAACCAGCAGAAAGAAAATGAAAAGGGCAAAGATGATGTGGTAGTCTTCAAAACAGCACTGGTTTTGTTATTTTCTCTGTTCTTGGGAAGACAGATTTCTGAGATATATTTATGCTGGTTTGTGACCTGGAAGATTAAGATTCATTTTTTATGTGCTACTCTGACTGCTTCCTTAATTCTTGGTAAGCCAGTTAGAAGTAGGCTTACATGTACACAGATATTACAAGAAACAGTGATATCTAGAAGCTTTTATGAGGGTCTCTCTCTTTTTTTTTTTTTTTTTTATATTATTATTTTATTTTGTTTAATAATTTTAAAATAAATTTAAANGTTTAACAATTTCAAAAGGAATTGAAGAAAAATGCTTAGACGTTTTTAAAATCCCACTTTATACTTTTGATCAAATCCTTTAGAAGTGTTGCAAAAAAAAAAAAAAAGGAAAATGAAGACACAATGCCTCCTCATGTCAATGATCCACTGTGAGGACAGATCCATTAATTACTACAATAATAGCCCTTAACAAGAAATTTGCAGAACAAGTACATAAACAAGTTCAAGAGAGTTCAGCAAAGGGAATGCTGAATGCTTCTCTTGCTAGGAGCAATTTCTAAAAATTGCAGAGGTCAAAGTGCCTACCTGGTGCCAGGAGGGTATTTGTTGACATGGTCTATTAAGGGGTTTGAACAATTTGGTTTTAAGAATGATCTATGGATATATTTCCTTTTATTCTGGAAAGATTACTCTGCTGCAGCAGTATTTTCCAGTTTCTAACACTAACTCCTGTTCTGCTCACAAGTGCTACTCTGTCAAGTTTACAGTCTGAATCTACCACAGTGTTTTAGCTGGGCTGCAAAGATCCCCCGTCAGGAACTGCCACTTCCACAGCATTCCCAGATTTGGCTTAGATGTTCAGTGTCTGCTGTAAGAGCAAAAGTCATCCTAGGCAGGGATCTAGTACAAGGACCCATAAAAATCCAAATTATTGCATGCTCATATGAAGGTCAGCTTTTTAGCTTTTCTACATCACTATTCCATTGATTTCAACCAAGCTCTTACAATTCATACAAGCTGAAGATCTTGATCAGGTTCCTGGCTTTTAAAATAAAGAGCTGAAACACCTGAAACATTTTTCAGAAAAACTTGATCATAATTTTTGCAAAAGAATGTTAATTAATGTAGAACCATATTAACTTGGGCAGTTGGATGCGAAGAAAAAATTGGTCATAAAATAATAATCTGACCCAATTTTAAGAAGTTTATACAAATGCATTATACTGTGCACTAAACTTAAATACATAATTTCGATTACTTTGGATAAGAGTGACTCAGTAAGCATAAGATCATTCAGAAAGTTGCATGAAGTGAACATGATGGTCTTGCAGCATGTTTGGTTACTACAGTAAACACCAGTTCTCACATCTTTTTTAGTGTGAACAGGCTTACAACCATGATTTACAGGAGTTTTTCACAATGGGAAATTTTGTTACCATCCTAGGTAAATATGCCCAAGTCAGCCTATTCCTTCTGAATAACTGCCTTACTGCTGTAACCACATTAACTTTTCCTCACCTCCAGGTACCTTCCACAGAGGTCAATCACCACCACCAGTCCTTTCCTAAGGACAGCTCTTTCGACACTGCATCTCTGTGGACGATCTGTACAGATCCTGCCTCATCACTGCCATCCTTCAAAAGAGGCCTTCAGGCTGACCTCTTTTTTTCCATGTGAACAACACTTGTTTTTTGTTTGAAAAGTCCAACAGTCTGGAGATATACCCTATGTCAGTCACATCCCATCTGCACTATTTGCACACCTCTGAGCACTTGTGTCTTCTTCCAGATCTTTGCAGTCTTTCTGCTACCTGTCTGCTTCCCCCTAAACATCTGCTGCAGACAACACACAGTGCCACTGGATAAAATCCAAAATAGCTCCTGCTGATTCTGAAGTCAGACTGCCAGGCCCAGCAGAAGGCAAAACCTTTAGCATCTCTCTCTCTCCTTAGGCCCTGCTAACATCTTAGTTTCATGAAGTAAAATCACCTCTATGTTACTATTTATCTGAAACACTGCGAGTTGGACTGTTTTTGCTTGTCCAGCATGTCCCTCCTCTTTTGCACTGGAAGTGATCAGTGCTAGCATATAGCCTAGACATCTGACAATTTAATTTCTTAAGTACTTTCCCAACATCTGATTGCTGCTTTGGTGGACATCTGGTGTGAATTCAGATGGAAGAGCTAAAATTGACTGAAAATAACGTACAGAAATACTGTATGTAGCCACTAGAAACCTTCATCTTCATGTCTCAAAAATCTTTATACAAACATTTAAGAGACAGAAGGTGAAACAGTTGTACGAACATTCAAATGTTTGAAAACCACACAAAATACAGAGGAAGAAAGCATATTAGAAACCACAAAAACTACTGGTACTAAGCTTTATTCTGATCTTTCTCAATATTACTGTCATTCGGTGTACGCACATGCAATTTGCAGAGCAATGTGAATTGATTTTTTGTTAGATATATTGTAACCTATGCTATCCACTTTCCCAATAGTCCACACTTCCTTGCAAGAAGCCTTGTTTGTGTAAATGCTACTGCATAGTGGTAAAAACTATGATGGGTCAGTTTCAGGCAAATGAAGCATAACTATGTTCATGGCAACATTCTGCAAGAGTATGACTCAAATGCTTGTAACTCTCTGCACCAGACAGAAGGTTTTGCCAATTTATTATCCTTTTAAGATGAAAGGAAAGGTAATGCACTTGGTTTTGTTTAAGGTTTGAAATAAATTACTGTGACATACTTTGCAAAAAATGAATGAGCCAAGTGATGTCAAACTATTTTTGGTTCTAAAACGATAAATGCTGAGCTCCACAGGTTTCTGAGATTGGACAGAGCACGTGCTCCACTGTAACAGATGACTTAGAGCACTAAATGTATTGCCGACTGCCATCCAAAGTCACTTTTTTCCCTTCAAAGTGACACTACCTTAAAAAAAATCAACACAAAATTAATTATAGGAAGCAACTTGTGTGGACTGTCTCCAGTGAACTGTACTTCTTCCACACGTGTTTATGGGGCCATTACAGGTGAAAGATCAGGTGCTGAACATACAATGCTAGACAATACTCACAGCAACCGCCTCCAGGATTTGTTTAACAGCGTCAGCAGCATCTCGTTCACTGTAGTAACCCTTTTCCACAATCCTACAGAAAAAGCAACAAGAGAAATTGTGTTTAGAACTATGCATTAAGGTAAATAAACTGTGCAAGCAAAAGCTTCTTTTAAAAAATGAGGTAGAAAACAATCACACTTAAATATTACCAGGATTATGGAGCACCCCCTGAAGAACAGAAAGCAACCCTTTTGCAATTTAGGTTACCTTTGATTTCCAGTTAAATGAAAAACTGTAGACAGAACATCAACTAGGCACGCAGCTCATTATATGTACATATTCAGTTAAAAGGTTTTAGAATTTTCCAAAATTCAGGAAATCTGAACTACTCTCAGATAAAAACAAGTAACCTTTATGAACTGCTTTTTCACCCTTATATTTATCTTAAGCTCCCCCTCCCCTTCTATTTATTTAGTTACTTGTTAAAAAGTGCTATGCATACACAGATCTGAGTTATCCAAGGGAACAGGTTGGCATAAAAATTTACTAGCTTCAAATTATCCCTCAAGTATAAGGGGCTAAACGATTGCCTTTTTTTTACCCCATCGGTAGAAAATTGGAGGCTCTGCAGTCAAAGAAACATGGCTTCTTTAAAACTAAAACTTTTTTTCTTCTTCTTTAGGTAAATAGCCAGTATGTTAAGTTTATTTTGTATAGACAATACCTAATAGCTTGATTTTTTAAATATGCTCATCATGTGCTGCTTATGGTAAGTTCAGCAATATTTATGAGTTCTGAAGATCCTGCAAATCTGGTTTTCTCTCTCCCTTTCCTTTTATATCAATTCAGTCTTGTAAAAACAAACAAAACCTCAACTTTCATCTTTAATAATGTTATCTCTCTGGAACCTTACCATGATAAAAAACATTATGAAATAAAATACTTTTCTGTGTTAAGGTAAGGTTCCAAAGTGGTGTATTTCAACATGCTGTATGTTATGCTGCATAGAAAGGGCATCAAGGGTTAATGCAGATTTCTGGGTTGGCCTCCAAAGCTCGTCTGTGCTTCTGCAGCTTTTAGAAGAACACCAGCATTGGCACAGGGTCTGGGGGCTGACTCAGGATTTGCATCACATATCCTCCAAGAACTGCCATTACAGAATGAGACATTTTATAAATGTACAGTTCAGTTCAAGAGAGTCAGCAGAAGATAGATTTGTACAACAGCATATAAGAAGTTAATAGAAGGATCTATCATTAACACATACTAATGCTCCATTTAAGACACTCAACAGTCTTTTTGTTGTTGTATTTAAGTACACACAGTATTTGTGAACTACAATAACTCTCCCTCAGAGAGTTACCTGAAGGTCAGATCTCTGACCTTAAGTTTTGATTTTTTACTGCAGTCATTTTTCAAAGCCAAAGAAAACATAGACAGTTATTGTCTAGAAACAGAACCTATGGTGTCTGTGAGATACTTTATAAAATTATCTCCTGTTAGCACACAAGCCAGTTTAAAAAAAACCCAATACCTTAAAATCCAGATAGAATCACAGAATGATTTGGGTTGGGAGGGACTTAAAAATCATCTAGCTACAACCTCCCTGCCATGGGCAGGGGCACCCTCCACTAGAACAGGTTGCTCAAAGCCTCATCCAGCCTGGCCTTGAACATCTCCAGGGATGGGGCATCCACAGCTTCCCTGGGCAACCTGTTCCAGCATCGCAGCACCCTCACAGTAAAAAATATCTTCCTCTTATCTACTCTAAATCTACCCTCTTTCAGCTTAAAACTGTTACACCTTGTCCTATTGCTACACCCCCTGATAAAAAGTCCTTCCTCATCTCATGGGATTGAGTGCATCAAGTTTGCTGATGACACCAAGCTGTGTGGTGTGGTAGACACGCTGGAGGGAAGGGATGCCATCGAGAGGGACATTGACAGGCTTGAGAGGTGGGCCCATGCAAACCTCATGAAATTGACAAGGCCAAGCGCAAGGTCCTGCACGTGGGTCGAGGCAATCCCAAGCACAAATACAGGCTGGGCAGAGAATGGATAGAGAGCAGCTCTGAGGAGAAGGACTTGGGGGTATTGGTGGATGAGAAGCTGGACATGAGCTGGCAGTGTCCGCTTGCAGCCCAGAAAGTCCACTGCGTCCTGGGCTGCATCAAAAGAAGCATTAGCAGCAGGTCAAGGGAGGTGATTCTCCCCCTCTACTCTGCTCTCGTAAGACCACACCTGGAGTACTGTGTTCAGATGTGGGGCCCCCAACATAAAAAAGACATGGACCTGTTGGAGAGAGTCCAGAGGAGAGCCACAAAATTAATCAGAGGGCTGGAGCACCTCCCCTATGAGGACAGGCTGAAAGAGTTGGGGTTGTTCAGCCTGGAGAAGAGAAGGCTCCGAGGAGACTTAATAGCAGCCTTCCAGTACCTGAAGGGGGCTACAGGAGAGATGGGGAGGCACTCTGCATCAGGGAGTGTAGTGAGAGAACAAGGGGTAACGGGTATAAGCTAAAAGAGGGTAAATTTAGACTAGACATTAGGAAGAAATTTTTCACTATGAGGGTGGTGAGACACTGGAACAGGTTGCCCAGGGAAGCTGTGGATGCCCCATCCCTGGAGGTGTTCAAGGCCAGGCTGGATGGGCCTTTGAGCAACCTGGTCTAGCGGAGGGTGTCCCTGCCCATGGCAGGGGGGTTGGAACTTGATGATCTTTAAGGTCCTTTCCAACCCAAACCATCCTATGATTCTATGATCTCTCCTGTAGGCCCCCTTTAGGTAGTGGAAGGCTGCTATAAGGTCTCCCTGAAGCTTTCTCTTCTCCAGGCTGCATAACCCCAGCTCTCTCAGCCTGACCTCATAAGAAAGGTATTCCAGGCCTCTGATCGTGGCACTCCTCTGGACCTGCTCCAGCAGGTCCATGTCCTTCTTATGTTGGGAGCTGAACAATGGATGTAGTGCTCCAGGTGGGGCCTTATGAGAGCAGAGTACAGGGGGAGAATCAACTGCTTCAACCTGCTGGTCACAATTCTTTTGATGCAGCCCAGGACACGATTGGTTTGCTGGGCTGCAAGTGAACAATGCTGGGTCATGCTGAGCTTCATATCAACCGACACTCCCAAGTCCTTCTCCTCAGGGCTGCTCTCAAGCTATTCTCTTCCCAGCCTGTATTTGTGCTTGGGATTGCCTTGACCCATGTGCAGGACCTTGCATTTGGCCTTGCTGAACTTCATGAGGTTTGCACTGGCCCACCTCTCAAGCCTGTCCAGGTCCCTCTGGATGGCATCCCTTCCCTCCAGTGTTTCAACCACGCCACACAGCTTGGTGTCATCGGCAAACTTGATGAGGTTGCACTCAGTCCCCCTGTCCATGTGTCCCACAAAGATCATAGAATCATAGAATAATAGAATGTCCTGGGTTGAAAAGGACCACAGTGATCATCTAGTTTCAAACCCCCCCACCATATGCAGGGCCGCCAACCACTAGACCAGGCTGCTCAGAGACACATCCAGCCTGGCCTTGAATGCCTCCAGGGACGGGGCATCCACGACCTCCCTGGGCAACCTGTTCCAGTCTGCCACCACCCTTTGGGTGAAAAACCTTCTCCTAATCTCTAACTTAAACCTCCCCTGTCTTAATTTAAAACCATTCCCCCTTGTCCTATCACTACCCACCCTCATAAACAGTCGCTCCCCCTCCTGTTTATAGGCTCCCTTCAAGTACTGGAAGGCCACAATGAGGCCCTCCCGGAGCCTTCTCTTCTCCAAGCTAAACAAGCCCAGTTCCCTCAGCCTTTCCTCATAGGAGAGGTGCTCCAGCCCTCTGATCATCTCAGTGGCCCTCCTCTGCACCCGCTCCAAGAGCTCCACGTCCTTCCTGTGCTGGGGACCGCAGGTCTGACAGATGGGGCCTCACAAGAGCCGAGTAGAGAGGCACAACAAAGATGTTAAACAACACCAGGCCCACCAGCAACCCATACAAAATGCCACTTGTCACCGGTCTCCACTTGGTCACTGAGCTGTTGACTGCAACTTTCACGTGTGACCATCCAGAAAATTCTTTATCCACTGTGTGGTCCAGCTGTCAAATTCATGTCTCCAAATTAAAGACAAGAATGTCGCATGGGACAGTGTTGAATACTTTGCACAAGTCCAGGTAGATGATGTCAGCTGCTCTTCCCTTATCCACCAATGCTGTAACCTTGTCATAGAAGAGCACAAAGATCACCAGTCATGGTTTGCCCTTAGTGAAGCCATATTGGCTGTCACAAATCACCTTCTTATTTTACATGTCCCATAGCATAGTTTCAAGGGTGATCTGCTCCATGAAGCAGGAGAGCAAGAAGCCTGTAACATCTGAAGTCAAAAGTCACTGAAAAGACCTTCTGCCTCAGGGCCCAGAAACAGACTCTACTTGTGGCAAGAAGGGTATAGTCCTTTCTCCCTGCTTTCCCAGTTTTACAGTATCTTGTTATTTGTCTTCTCCAAAATAACAGACTCATTTTAAGCTACCTTAGATGCAGCTCCTTACAGCTTTACAAAAGCTGACATATTAAAGGTGTTGACTAATGTACATATGAAAAAATTACTACATACTTATTAGAAGATTAAGTGAAATACGAAACAATGTAAAGATAATAATCCACCAGAAACAGATGTAACAAGCATGGCACTGTCAAAAATAGTCTATACAGAGATACTCCTAATCATCTGCAATTACTTTACCTTAACACTCCCTGTGTTCACAGATAACTAAGTCTACTCATGTGGCATCAGTAATAGGAAGCAATCCCTCTCAAGAAGGAGTTCTTCTATTTCAGCATGATTTCTTGGCTGCTTGATTATTTGGCCTTACTTCTAGAAGTCTCTTTTTGGCAGCCCAGCTACCATTCTATATGCATTGCTTTACCTTTTTTTTTGCATTCTTGTACCTTGAGCCCTTCCCCTGCTTTGCTCATCTGCTTAAACCATCAGGGAGAGCTTTACTTGAACTTACCACCAAAGTGAAGCTTACTCAATGAACCATTATGTTGGGGTTTTAGCCTCAAGTTTAGGAAGGAGGCTATGAAAAATCATAAATCACACAATAGAATGCTACATTATGCTTGAAAGTAAGATACCTCCTTAGCTATTTCAGGCTGAATAATCCTCCTCTGATAGATTACATGGTGAGAGCTGAGCCCCAGTGACCCTCTTGTTTGAGTCTTTGTTCCTCCAAATATACTGGTTTGGCTTCCTCCTCCTTTTTAATTCAAATATAGTATTTAGTGTCATCCAGCAGGTTCCTGTCTGTAGTGTCCATAAGCATTTCTGAGAAGATACACCTCATCCCCATCCCACCTTCCCCCTTCCCTGCTGGTATTTTCAGTGTTAAATTGCTCCTCAAACCATGCCACAGGAGGCATGTTAAAACCCTGTTATTGTTTTACAGGATTCCATGTATTAAGCACATTCACATAATCATTCTGTGAGCTTACAATCTTCAGCAGGGCACAGGAGATCACAATAAAATTTCAAATCCAGTCACAAGGTAGTAAAAACAAAAAGTCTGCTGTGCTAGTTTGACCCTCTGCCTTCAAACTGCCATGCATCTTGGAATATATTCCACAATGCACCACAGGAAGTCAGGCATTGCGGGGCTGCTGCTGGGTAAGTGCTGCACATAGGCTGAGCTACCAGGAACATGCCAGGGTTAATACCACAGTTGCTCAGGCATACGTCCCCTGGAAATGGGCCACCCTGCCCATGTCTTGAGTCCAACAGCTGCAGGATGAGCTTGTGCACCTGACCTCAGAAACGCATGAGGCAGAAGGGTTTAAGGTCTCAACAGGATTTGAAACTCTGATTTTCCAACATATGTGACACGGCAATACAGTTACAATTCAATTTACATTTCTCCCTTCATCCAACAAATTTCTAATTTTACAGTACAGTAACCCAGTATTTGTTCTATCTTTTCTTTGTCAGATAAACCGGGGG
>VZTO01019124.1:0-18691 GCA_013400615.1 Syrrhaptes paradoxus | reverse complement strand
TAGGGGGAGCCGGGAAGAAGCCAACTCTTACATGCAGACAACTTTTTTGTATTTTCCTCCTCTCAACAAAATCAAAGAAAAGATGAGGTTCTTAGCTACCTGTCAATGCCTGACAACTGTAGGAAAGAAAACCAACAATTAGCTGACTACTGGGAAAAAAAAAAGATGTCAAAAAATGCACAAGACTGCCCTCTTGACCACAGCATGTAGAAGACCAGCCCACTCTGACTTAACAACTATATGTTGGTAAGGATAGGATACTGCTCTCATAAATAAATGTAATTACATGTGGGCCCACATTTCAGGAGAGAAGTAAAAACCAGCTGTAGAATTATTGTGCAATGTACATGACTCATCCAATGATGTTACCTGTGAATAACACACACTGGCAAGCCAATTACAGCTTATGTCACACACAGTTAACTTAATAGTTTTTCAGAAGTCTAGAATCCAGACTTATTGAGAATACAAACCTTATTCTTAATTAATAACAATCTAGCAAGTAGAAAAACTAATCTTCTCTAACAGCAAAAAATTAAAAAATATATCCTTCTTGCTAAAGATGAAAATTTATTTCTAAGGGCACTCTGCTTTAAAACCTGGCTATTAGACAGTAAGGAAAAGTACTGAAAGAAGACTATCCTGTAGTTTAGGTCCTGTAATAATGCTGGGGGATCATTTGCATATCTAGTTTTTGCATCCTCCCTGCAATAGTTTATATAAGAAGAACGGCAAGTGTGCCAGTTTGCTTTATTATAACAGAACTCCTACTTGAGACCAGTGAAGCTTCTTTACAAGGACTTTTCAGTTTCAGTGTGCAGATTAACAATGACTCATTGCCTGTTTTTCCATAATGGGAAGGAAACCTGCAGAAATGTCTATTTTGTTATTATCGAACCAATTATTTATTCCTGGTTTACAGAATGATCTTTAAGAAAAGTATGTATGAAGAAAGATTAAACCTTAATTCAGAGGACATAAAGACATGAACAGCAACAATAAAGAACTAATTAATACAGTCTTTGATATGCAAATGGAAGAGTCAGGTAGACTAAAAGAGTGCTGGAGAGAAAAACTGTGAGGAAGACAACAGGGAATCCAGAAGAAAGGATACAGAACTGCTTAAAGTAAAAGAAAAACAAAGCTTTTAAAACCACTGAATTTCATGTCACAAACACCCAGGAAATTCAAGACATCACTTCAAACAGAAGATGACATTCTAGAGGAAGCAAGAATGTGATGTTGATGAAATAAATGATTCATATTCTAATCATGTTTGTGTAGAATCACTTTTTCATGCTTGCCTGTACACATTTATTGAAATATGCTGATTCAGTTGTTTACACTTGTACGCGACAAGACACACATTAATAGAGTATGTACCGATGGACACCAAGCTACAACTCTCCTAAAACACCACCCGATTTAATCTTGTCTTTCCAAGCACAGGTAAACACCTTTGAGACAAATCTGCCTCTTTCTATAAAGAGAAGCAAGGAAGTATTTCCAAAGGCCCCTCCTCGTTTCTCCTTCCCACTGCTGCCGGAGATTGAGATGCCCCTCGGGAACAGCCCCGGAGGTGCACCCCTGCCTGTCTGCATGCCTGCAGGGTCTGGCCACTGGGCAGAGCCCACCCCATTGTCTCCCTGACCCACAGCCCGCAGCCACCCCACTAAAGCAATGATAACATCCTCTCAGCTGCTGAAGCTCAGAGGTGGAAAACTTTTGTGCTGTTAGGGAACAGAGCTATAAAAAAATTAGTACTGAGCAAAATCTCCCTTAGCCTCAAACCACCCAGAAAGCCTGTGGAAATGGTGTAATGTATTTCTTGTGATCCATGCTCTCTTATGTACAGCATGTAGTTGAAATTCGGCAGCTTCCACATGATTGGCAAACACATGTATACATTCAAGTGTTTAATAACTTGCAGCAACGTTTGCCAGCTTCCATCCAGCCTTTCTAGCACTTCTGTTCCTTCTGAGTACTGCAAGTTTTCTGGCAATATAAATCCTTTAGTTTTGCGGATGGTTTTCAATGTAGCCTCTAGGCATCCACTGTGCCACTCTACCACAGATGTGCAGCATTCCCTGTGTTGCTTATAGTGTTTCCACTATGGACATCTTCATCAGAGCCTACATCAGTAGAAGCATAAATTCTTATCAGCGTTCACCATACTTCTGCAGCCTGCAGTATAATTTGGGAAGCCCATGCACTGGATTTTACTCCTTTGGGAATATTCTTGTTAGGACTTGGTACTAATGCTTTAATTTATCACATCTGTATGAAGTCACTGAAAGCAATGGGATATCACATTAAAGGGAGGTAGGTAGTGGCCACACTTGCTCCACAGAAACTTTATTACTGGTAGGAAAAAAATAAAAGGAAAAGCACAGTCCTGCTAAACTGAACACACTTGATCTGAAAATCAATGAGAAAAGAGACGGGGAAACCCAACATGTCATTTTAGAATCAATTTTCAGAGCAGCACTAAAATTATATTGATACACAATTTTGTGATTGACTGGAATGCATGGATCTGGGGATAAATTACAAGCGTGTTAGGCAACAAGTTGAAACAATCAATTTCCTACAAAAACAAACAAGTGACTGTTTCACCTCAGAAGGAAAGGACTAGGCCTCAGATTTGATTTTTCAGTGCGTAACAAAACAGAGGGCCAGATCTTTCCAAACCCACCCAGAGAAACATCTGTTTGCACAGCTGCAATGGCAAAAAAGGAATAAAAAAAAAGACACAGCAACCCACTTTAAATAAGCAGAGGACTCATCCAGTGCCAGAGGATGCTAGACGGGGATAGTCACTGATGGCACACACCTCTTCATGCAAGACTGCCAATACCTTAAATTCTTGGTCAGCACCAGTCGCTGCCCCGGCAGTGAGACCTCTCAGCTGAGAGCGAGGAAGGGCTGTACATCCTTCCTGGGCAGTGCAGCCTTCAGAGCTGCTCCCAGCCTTGCACTGCAACAACAACTCCTGGACCTTGTAATTGAGAGCGCCTGGGGGTGGAAGAAGCAATACAAAAGAGGAACCAAATGGTGTAAGAAATGGGTACTTTACCAGCTCCCTGACCCTGAAATCAAAATCTCTTTCTCTTTTGTTTTTCTTGGGTATGGGAATCCAGTGCAATGACTATTCCAGCAATTTTAAACACAAGCTGTTCTTGTGACTCCTTGTGATCAAGAAAATTTGAAATGTTACCCACTTTAACAAACTTACTTTTTCCTCACCCACACTCTAAATTGACTAGTTCTCCTATTCTTAGCTTTAGTGCCCTGCTTCCCTCCTACACAGGCCATCCTACTCATCTCCAGCCTTGCCTGAGACCTGAGCAGGTAGTCTGTTTCTTGCTTCTCTTACCTCAGATGGGTAAACACACTTTTATGCTAAGCAATCTAAACACCGTTTCTCCACACTGTGGAGTTGGTTGCATTTCAGTATTAGGTGAATGTAGAAACACATAATGTAGCTTGCAAAAGGCCTGCAAAATCAACTTAGCCATCTAAAACAGTAAAATTTTTTATTACTTTACCAGTTTCCAACATTATTTCTCTTTCTTCATACTACGACTGTATTTGCTTTTTAGTTCATTCCTTATAAATACTGCAATATGTGAAAAAGCTGTAACTGGTTTTAGGGTCATTTTCGTTCTGCCTCTAGCTGGCTTTTACCCAAAATTCTTGTACTACATCTTACATGTGGGCTGCATCCTGTTAACATCATGTATAGTCTCAGGCAAGACACTGGCCTATATAAATACAAGATCTGTTCCAATACTAGTAGGTGCTAACAATTGTTTAAAATATTTGGTTCTATATAATAAGTGTTAATTTATCTAAAATTCTTTGTTTGTCATGGAGATTTTTCTGTACATATTAACTGTGGTATATTAGGTTATGATTCGTGTTAAAAGAAATGGAGAAGAGCTGCTGTCATGCTATTGTGCTGGAGTAAACTACAGCAGCCATTGCCCAGAAATCTTCCTTCTCAAGGACCCTTCTTGCAGTTTAGGAATGAAAGAAATGGGACAGTGATGGGATTGTGTGAAAGAATTCATCCTCAAGACAGAAAGGNCATACACCGAGGCCAATTTTGAAAGCACACATTAGGAGTTTCCCCTTAGTATTTACTATCCTTGTACGGTTGAAGACATTGTGAGTGAAAAGGTGCTTAAAACAAAGGGTTGCTCTCACTAAGACAGAAATGCCATGGACCTGCCTTGGGTTGAGGACACGTTTAGATGCTAATCTGTGGAGTATTACCTGGGTGTATCCTCCCTTGCTTCTCCCTTTACAATTCATTCAGTGGAGGTGCTTGAGCCAAGTGTTTCAGCTGAGAGACTGGAAATAAATTTCCCCTTCAGGCTACAGGACAAGGCTCCTCTGTTTAAAGAAGTTTTTGAATGATGTGATCGTATATTGTTTAACTGTGGGTTTAATGTTATGCTAAACAAATGATATGAAAAGATTAATGTAGTTGTTTTCGTAGGTGCATTCTCCTTATTTCTCTGAACTTTGATGTATGTACATTAACACAAATGGGTTTTGAGACAGCTTTGCTTCCAAAGTGTATGAATTCATGTACCAAACAGTGATGGAGAAGTAAATTCCTGCTGGAATTTCTCAAGCATCCCCTCTCCCCCCACGATTCCAGTAATCGGATGGAGGAAACAAAAAAGACAGGATGAGAGGATCAAAACCATGATGATAAGGGAAGGAACTGATAATCAAAACGGAGATGAGAGAATACAATATCCACAAGGCCACAAGATAAAGGAGACTCCGGACCCCTAAAGGACTCTTTAGCTAATTATAATAAGAAACGGGGCTAGGCGGGGCTTGGAGATGCATATGAAAGAATGTATTGTGAAAACTTGATGGATGTGCAACATTTTGGGGAATAAATAGAGGGACGGGTTTTGTGGAATAAATAGAGGGACGGGTTTTGTGGAAAGGTGTGCTTGTTGGTTGAGCAGATGCTCCCCTCCCACCCAGCGCTGCTTGCTTATTCTCCACCCACGAACAAAATAAAGTTTTATTTTTTTCTAGCCATGAAAGTGCCTTCGTTGATAACATTAACTTAATTCTTATGCAAAATCTTACACTTCATTAGAATGGAATTAAAAGATTTCTACAAGGTAAAGTGAGACCTAACATCACTCTATTCAACATCAAAAAGGTTTCCACAAGGAACACCTTCTCAATGAGTGAGTGATAGATCTATTGGCTCACACCTGTACTGAGATTATTCCAATTCCTTGTTGCTTTGATGAATTTGTTTAGTTAAAAACTGAGGTTTTTCTCTAAGTATTTATGTATTTTCCATACTGCAGCATTGAAGAGTAATAAATATTAAAAAAAGAAGCTCTGATTCAGTTTGCCGATTCTCCTTTTTTTACAACCATTTTCATAATTCAGCACAGCCTAGCTGTTATGGTTGCTAATGACTCAAAGTGCCTGCCCATGATCTGAAGAGGGATAACAGGAAACACAGAACTGGGTTTGGATCTGACTCCACCAAACATACTAAATGTTTTTCCTCAGTAGCTTGTTTAGAAATGAAATGCAGCATTGCAGTCATTCAGAAAAGCTATTTTCCCTCCATTGTTACTAAGTAAGAGGCAGTTTCTGGTAAACGTGGCATGTAAGATAATTTAGAGATAGATTGCTTATATCTCATACTAGGGTTTGTTTTCCCCTCTTTAGCTTTCTTTCTATTTCCTACTCAGCATTTCTATAGCACCCCCGTGGTGCAAAACCCCCCTCAAACGAGCCACTCAGTGCTTGGTGTGATTCCTCCCCTCCTGGGCCACATACCGACCTGGGATGAGTTAGGATGGATCACAAAGGTGGTGGGACCTGAGAGTTGCGGCACCCCCTTAACATACCTGGCTCCTGCTTTCCCCATTACTGGCAACAGTAATAACAGTCAATCACCTCCTGACAACCCAGTACATCTGCACTGGGTTTGGAGTCTGAAGGGGGTGATACCAGAATTTCAAAAATCTGACAAGCTCTGGACTTGTGTAACTAGTGTAAAGCACCAGAATATTTCATCATTTGAGTGGCTGAAATGGAAAAGTACCTGATAAAATTAAATCATCTCAGATGCTATAAATAGCATCCCTAAGCAACATCCATTGAGCTCTCCTGGATCACAGCAGTCTATGACCAACATCTCCCCTGAGCTGGGATGTCTCTCAGGCTTAGCGTCCTTAGACTGAAGAGGTTTAAAGGCCATCTGTTGGCAAAGTCAACAAAAGGCCAGGACAAAGTTCAACTTCTTGAGCCTCAATTAAAGCCCATGGAGGAATGCAAATACATTGTGAGTATTTACTCTAAACTCAAGAAAGAAGAAGGAACTTTTAACTACATCCTAGTCTTTTCTATCCAGCTCTCTGCCTGTATATATATAAAACTGGATCCAAATATTTCTGTCTGTGTTTGTGTAGTTTGTGTTTATACATACATATGTATATATTGACTTAGGGTACCTTGTAGTAAGTTAGTGTGAACCTTGTCATTCTCAAATCTGTAACTGAGACGCTGTTCCAACCATAACATATTCTACTGAATCACCTTGTTAATCTTTAAATTGGTTAATGATTAAGAGCTACTAAAACTGAACTTTTGGTTTACCTCACACTATTAATAAATCTTGAATTGCTACTGAATTGTAACTGTGTGAAATATTTCATCCACAACACCCACAGAACCAGAAAAATCTTGTTGGGAAATCAGGAATTATATGTTAAAAGCCTGGGTAGGACTAAATAAATGGTCACACCTTCAAAAGTAGCAATCAGCCAGGTGTCTTCAGTGAAACAAGTAAGAACACTTCTGCGTCCATCATTTTCAAAAAGACAAGTTCATATTTCAGGAGCTTAATTTCACTGGACTTTTTTAAAAATTTCACTAGACTTTTTAAAAAATTTCTTTGTTTCTAGAGGTCATAAAATCACAGTGCTCATAAACTAGCAGCTCAAACTTCTCTCTCAAACAAAAGCTTCTGTGTTACTGACTGTATGAGGCAACATGACAACCTGAATTATTTCAGCAATTCACAGCTCCCTTCTGGTGCGCAACAGGAAGGCGGCAAAGGGAAGGATTACTGGCAGCTTGCAAAGCAGGCAGTGGCCTGGGGACAGGGAAAGAGCAGCACTGAAGGCACTGATGAAAACACCCTGCCAAGAACCGGTGAGGCTTCCATTGGATTTCTTTGTCTAGCCAAGGGCACCACATTAAAAGAAGGTTGTGGGAATGTGGAAGAAGTTCAATGGGCGGTAATTGAGACATAGAAAAAATGAGCGGGGACAAAAGATTGTAGGGACTGTGAATATATAGTCTTCTGCAGTCCTCCACTGCATGAGAGTTTGCTACAAAGAAGGAATTAATCACCTTCTCTCCACCTGATGGGGACAAAGAAAACTGATTTTGGCCAAATTTGCAGGAAGTTAGTTTTTCCTAATATTGAAGGCAAATCTAATTAGCAGGCTGGAGAACCACTGGAATAACCTACATACTATTACAGAGGTGTTTAAGAAACAAAACCCCAAAGCCTGGACACCCAAGGTTGGTTGAAGGATAATGCCTGAGCTCAGGTGAACAACCTGCCTGCTCCAGCCCTCCGTGCCAAAGCATCACAGCTGTAGCTGCTATGATGTTTTAAACACGTTGCCCCAGAGCTCACTCTAGCACATTGCTTACTTCCCAATAAGACTGAAACAAGCTGCCATCAAATTCTGAAACTGGGCACTGCTTGCATAACATACATTGTGCTTATATACATTACACCTCCCTATGTCACAATTTGCAAGAATGTTCATATTATCATTTTTCAGTTCAGGATTATTTCAGGTTCACCTGTTCCAGTCCTCCTTTGGTGGCCTTGGCACCTCTTACAGTGCATGGATGTGTGATACATTCCTTACTCCAGTGGCTAAAGTTCAGCGTTGAACTGAGAAGTACCTTATTTGAAAAGAATTTGCTTTTAGGCCTTTAACAAAAAATCTACTTAATTATCATTTAGGATAAGCACTTTGGTGCTCTGAATATTTAGGATAACTGTACTTTTTCCTAAAACATTCTGGCTTCCCTTTATACTCTTGTCACGATGTACGTGGAAAAAGCAACGAGAAACAAAAATGCACAAAGCACTCACACTTTAAGTGATTTTATAATTTCAGGAAAGGTGTCTAATCAAGGCATTGAAGACACATCACTAGCTCTTGGGTCAGTTAGAGACTTCCTGTATACACATATGTAGGCTACAGCTATATATAGGCTGTAGGTGTATATACCTCAACTTGTCATCTGCACAGAGCTGTTAAAACCTTGCTGCATTTAAAACAAATATGAAAGATAGATTTACTAATAATTGAGATCAGCTAAGGCTCAATCAGCTTCCTATTTAATTTAACAGGTGTATCCCTCCTAGTTTGCATGCCATCCAGACCATGTATCTGGACCACATATTACAGCGGTGAGGCTGTGGCAGAAAACTGAGAATACATACGTCAGAGATGCTCCAATCACAAAAAGTCAGGTATTAACAGTACCTAACAAACTAAAGACCTTGATAGGCACTGATGTGTCCTACATCCAAAAGGCTTGCCCTGTTCCCAGAGTGGGCTAGCAACATACAGTTTGGTCCCAACTAGGACATACCCATACTAACAATTCCTGCTAAGTTATCTTGAGCAATTACAGCAAAAGGCAAGAGGACATTTCACATAAATGAAAAGCCTTCCACAGTGGAGTTAAGAACCAGGCAACTTTCAATGTCACATCAGTTCACATTTAAAGAGTGGCAGGAAACCAGTCACTATCATAATTGCACCATCATCATTGCTTGTGTCGTTTAGGCATTTATAAAGCTGCAAGTGCACTCCCTCTGGTGCCTGGCATTTCAATTAATTCTAAGTGCATACATACTACGTAAGTAGTATCCTGTGCACAAACATTTAGAAAAAATCATTTGTACCTCTCAACTTGAAGAGGATATTGTAGTTGGTAGATACTGACTGACTTCAAGTTAACCCTGTCCAGTGACAGGAACTAAGGTGCTGACCACAAAAAAGTGTAAATGCATTAATACAACTCTGTACAGGAAATAAATACCAAATTACATTGGAAAGGCTACAAATGAGCATTAATGCACACTTCTTTATTACAGCTTTTTATCATTATTGCAGCTGAAATCAAGAGACACTAAATGAGTTATTATGACATGAAGAACCACTTTTACCGGAGCAAATTTGTGTATTGTTTTCTGATTTCAGAGAATAGGGCATAGTTGGTGTAGTCAAGTCAGACCTCTTTTTTTTTTTTCTTTTTTTTTCCTTCCAGTCCTGTGTCAGGGGACTGTAACTTGCTCATGTGAAATAGAGTCCAAAGGACTGCTCTGACCCCTGTTCAGAAGACAGACTGCCACCACATAATGAGACCAGAGCTCAGAAACAAATAAAAGACGCTACTCTGCCACTAGTTTATAAAAGACCCCCACTTTAATGACTGATTAATTCATTAACTCTTTTTTGATGTCCCTTAAAAATTCTAATTTCCATAATCAGAAACAAGGAGTGCCTGAAACCTGGGAAGGCTTCAGAAAATTTGTCCATAAGATGTAGTCATTCCTGCATCTCTTAAAAAGGCAAGTTCAAGTAATTAATATTTTTGTTATTGTATGCTCCATAAAAGAAGACAGTATCAGCTTGAATCTATATTTCAGAGGAAATTATATGAAATCTGAAATGGAAGCAAGTTAAGAGACTGTTAGCTGTAAGTGGTATTCTTAGATAATGTTTAGTGCACTTAAAAATAAGATGAGAGAAGAAACAGAAGAGTTTGTGGTCAAGATGCCAAAGTACAGACAGAGAGAACATATGGATTGACAATATCATTTGAGGCTGAAAGAAGAAAGAGTCTATAATAAGCTATTCCTATCAATCTACGGGTATTCTGACTAAAATTAAGTCAGAGTTGATGTTTTTTGCTGAAATTAATATTTGGAAAAGTGATACACTGGTGATTCAGCTGATAAAATTTGAATGGGGAAGACCACCTTCAAAAAAAGCCCATAAAAGACAGATATCAGACTTCACTGTGCTGCAAGACCTATTACTGCCTGTAACAATAAAGAGGTTAATTGCTAGAAGCAGAGCCAGATCAACAAAGTGACCAAGAATCTGATGAAATACATCATGTGATAGAAAAGAAAGCCAAAGTTAACAGTACCAAACAATTATATTTAAGTAAAGAGGGCAAAAGGAAGAGCCAAGAGAAAAACATAACTGAACCAAGCTTAAAAAGTTCTAAAAGGGAAGATCTATAAAGAAAAATGATTAGGTAATAACCAACGGCATTAACACAAAAAAGGTGAGATCACTACTCACTAATCAAATCTTTGAATAGCCTAAGGTTTACTGATTATTAATAAAAATGTGTTAAAAAAGCAACTTGTTTGACAAACAATTTTCCTATATAAATGAGATTGGTCTACTTTTTTTCCAGGAAAACTATATCAATTTTTTGTGTGTTGATTCAATCTATATTCCCTTACAGTTACTGCATTTAAACTATTTTTTCCACTGTTATCTTCAATTTGTATTAAAATGTTTGATTCCTTTTATTTGAGCTCAAATTCAGTTAAATCTGAAAGTACCTAGAGGGTTAATTCCATCAACTCTGTCTCTAGATTTCTCCTGTTAAATGGAGAAGAGTTGAAATGGAGAAAAGCTTTCTGATTATAAATCTGCCTTTGAAAAGTATCCACATAAGGTTTATTATTCTGCATACACAATGTGATGTCATCCAAAAACCTAATAAAACCAAATTTCATTATGTCTTTCCATCACTCAAACTTCTCATGCAAAAAGATCAGAGAATCATAGAATGGTTTGGGTTGGAAGGGACCAGGCTTTCCTTGTTGCCCTTGATGTCCCTGGCCAGATTTAATCCCATCAGGGCTTTAGCTTTCCTAACCTGAACCTGGCTTCTCAGACAATTTCTCTGTATTCCTCCCAGGCTATCTGTCCTTGCTTCCATCCCCTGTAGGGTTCCTTATTGTATCTGAGTTTGTCCAGATGTCTCTACACTCTGAATGATGGCTCTGCAACGCTCTTCATAAGAAGATGAGATGAGAAGGAAGATGCAAGAGACAGATGAAAATTGACCTGTTCCTGCCACTTTGCTCCCCATCCTGAAATTTCCTATCCACAAGTGTAGTGGAAATATGGTCCTTTAAAGACTGTTCAAATGTTAGTGTGATCACTCTGCTGCACATTTGAACAGCTGGGCTAATTTTGGGTTTTTGGTTTTCAGCTAGCTTCTGCCCCAGTGAGGACTAGTGTGCCAGCAACCTGCCCTCAGTATCATGGCAGCATGACAAACATGGCTGTGTGCTGTTGGGCACACCATTGCTGGGGCAGTCAGAGCCATACCAAAGGCTTGTCCCTCAGGACCACGTCAAAACACTGCTGGTTTAAATGCACTGTAACTGTGCATGTCTGTTTCCAACACACGGGAATGAAAGAGGAGGGTCAAGCAAATGTTAAAGTCATATGTGTCAGCACTGGGCTGAAGACACAGCTTCTGGAAAGGATGAGGATATCAGTCAATTTAGACCTAATGAAGTTTTCTCTCTGTCTTGGTTGGTTCTTCCATTGGCCTGTCTTACTTCAAAAGCTCTTTGTCACTGCTCACTTACTGGGTTGGGAAAAAAACATCATGCAAACTGGCAATAAATATTCTAATTTACACAAACTTCTCCAATTTAGTGTGGAGTTGTGTTTCTTGTGTTTGGAATGGTGGAATACTGTATGTCAGGGTACGACCTACAATATGATTTATAAAATCTAAGAAACAGATTTCTTTTTAAAAATGCAACCAAAACCAAACTGTATTAACATCAGCTGTATTAGCTTAGATGTGTAACTGATTCTTTTGTTTGTATTTATCTCCTTTTGGGTAATACAACTGAAAAACCATCGTAATGAAAGCGCATTTTAGCAATAACATGGATGATTTGACTGAAATATTAAATATAGTGAAGGAATCAAATAATTTTATTACCCAGAACTCTTATGCTAGAGTGGCATGAAACCATCAGCACATCAACAATGCTAATAGCATTCTAGAAAAGTAATCAGATTTGTGGTATTTATAAAATCATCTTCACGGTAAGGGGAATGTGTATGTTAAAGAACTTACTCATCTGCAGCTCAAATACTATTCAAAAGAATAATGGACATCTGGGGGGCAGAAAACTAGAACAATAAAATGGTTGATATAAAAAGTACCAGGACATTACCAGAATTATCAGTTAACAGTAACAGCAACGAAGATATTTACAGTAAGGAGAGCATATGTGTTTGTGTAACAGATCTAGTAATATCATTTGCTGACAGCTACTTTGAAAGAGGCACGAGAGTAACTCCTCCAGAGTACAAAAGTTGCTTTGCTGCCTGTGCATGGATGCTGGTTTACAAGGTTACGCAGCTGTGCACCAAGAACATAGGGTCCTCCGAACACTTGAGGTAGTCCCCGGCCACTTCAGGGTCTTGCTTGCCCACATGGTCTCTCTACAGGGTCTTGCTTTGAGGATAACCATAGGGTGGATCTCAGGACAGGGTCACAACTGTCCCTCTACATCTGACACACTGCCCAGCTGGAGATTTTCCAGGGCTGTTTTGCTTTCTCCTGGGTTGGGAGTCATGCAAGCACAGAGGAAAGTGCACAAGGCCTCTCTCTAAGGCAGGACATTTCCTTCATGGCTGATAAAAAGATGTATGGATTAAAAAGATAAAGCATGAGAGGGGAAGCCTGCTCTCAGGCAGAAAGCTAAATTTACCCTCGCTAAAACTCACAGGGCAGCCAACGTATGTCACAATGCAAGTGTTAATCGTTCAGTCCAAACGAAAGAGACGGAAGGGACAGCAAACGAACAATTGCAGTGACTAGTGCAAGACATCTTGCCTGCATATTTCCTTTAAATTATTTTTGGTTTAATGTTGAAGAGTGAAGTAATACTCCTATTGCTTGCTTAAGAGCTGAAAATAGCTTTTTATGTTTTTTGTTTCATTGTTTTTTTCCAAATCACAGATAAGAGAGAACTGTATAGCCGAAGTTTCCAGTTCTGTTGCACATGGTGAAAAGGAAGATGCTGAATTCAGAAGACCTGCATAGTATTAGTGCTCATTTGTAGCATCACAAGGCAGCATTGCAATTCTAGTAAGTGACTAAATGGCTTTGCTTCTTGTCAGGCAATGCCAGACAGCTCGCAGCTCATCCTAGCCAAACTACCAGATTAAGCATATAGTTTTTGGGAACGATCAACCTGAGAGCTCAAATCCCATAATCACTGCTGACTGATATCAACAGAATGTTGAAAATATCATAAAATTAAAACCTAATTCCATTAAATAATGCAGTTCCCCATCCTGGATCCCATGAAGTCTTTTACCTTCAGCTCTTCTACCACACAGATGGTTACTGCTCAGTAACCAACCATTTTACTGTCATATTTGTGTTTTCCCTCTGCCAACTCTTCTCGTCAAGGACTTCTGTAGAGTATCCTGCCTTCCTGAAAACCACCCAATCTGAAACCATGTGGATATACAAAGGGCTATGTGAATAGTAAGGCATCTGGCACAGGGTCCTCTCTAGCTCAGGACTGGGTACTTGCTGGATGTTTAGCTTGCAGCACATTTCTCCTAATTGCTTTGGCTGAATATTGAGAGAGTATGTACCCTTCTTCTGTCCAACTAAAGATGTTACAGGGGGAGTTGCTTTTGTTGTTATTGTTCAGAAATAGTTCAAATCAAGGTTGCAGCTATGACGATGGTACAAAAAAAAAGTATGCTTTTGTTTTCCCAAGTCAATGATACTTGCAGACTGAGTCTTCAATGCATATTTGTGCAACAGTCCTCTAAAATACTAAATTTTAACTATGGAAGAAGGAACATCAAATAACTTGTCCTTACATCAGTTGGAAATCACCAGCACCAGTGAATGAATTGATTTACTCAAGCCAGTATCAAAAGTTTCTCATATCTTCTCTTGCTCTAAAAAACAAAATCCGTAGCAGTAAAATATTGCCCCAACACTATTACAGAATTATTTTACGTATGCATGTGCACCTACACCATAAGCATGTGCAGCCTTATGAGACATACCTTGAGAAGTCAACAGCTGCCTTGCAGGACCTTTGCAAAAAAAACAGAGGTTCTACAAATATAATGAATACCAAAGATAATTTTTTTTCTTGTTACTCTGCTTACAAAATTTTTATCTGACATAACACTATCCTCCTGGCAGGCTGATTGCCACCTACCATATTTTATGATGACCTGTCAATGTGATTTTGCCAGTTTTTCCTGCCTTTTGTCTGCTCTAGCACACTCTGATTTTATGCACCTGCTGAGCACCTTCCTTCAGTAGTGTATGCTCTTCAGAATTTGCTGACAATTTCCTTCATTTTAATGTCATGTATCCTTTAAAAAAAAATCTCCCAACTATCACATTTCCAAACACATTTTTAAGACAATTCCTGCAGATACTTATTTACTCATGTGAATAAACAATATGTTGATGGAATAACTCCAGTAACTACTACCACAGGGATTATATGCAGAGAAGAAATCTGGACTGTAACATCCCTGAGGAAGGTACCGAGAGAGGTGCACATATATAACTTACCTATCAAATAGTTCTCCACCTGTGACCAATTCCAGAACAAGACTGATTTCTGTAGGGGTCTCAAATATCTCCTTCAGTTTTATCTGGTAAAAGATAACAAAAAGGATTCATTTTTTGCTGACCTGTCTTCTTATTGAGCAAGGGCCAACAGCAGGAAATAGACCACAGTCAATAAAGCAGAGGATGGTACCAATACATACCAGTTAGTGTATAATTTACCCTGCAGTCAAATTATCATCTGTGTTCTCTCCCACCTCACTTTTTTTGCTAGCTTTAACTCCTTTGCATTCCCTTTTTTTTTTCTTACTTTCATACTCCTCACACCTCAGCAACTTCTGTGTAACACTGGAGTTTAAGAAGCTACTTTCCTTAGTGCTTGTCAACACCTCTCTGCAATCTTTCAGAGTAACTGAATGTAAGACCTTCCCCACCCTCCAAAGACTGAAAACACCAACTTCCCCTTTCATTCACAGAATGGCTTTTGCGCAGTTTCTCACTCAACTCTGTCAGAACATCAATAATTCATTTTAAAGTGTAAGTATAATTTAACAGTCTTCCATAATGAGCTGCTAGAGTGCTCATGAAGAGAACCGGAAGCTTTAATCCAGAACTCTCCCAGGTCTGTATAGGTGAACCACAACAGTCATCTCTCAGGAACATGAAGAATTAAAAAGAAAACAAAGAAACAAACATGGAGTGAAAGAACAAGGCTAAACTTACAATGTTTGGATGCGAAAGGCGAAGAAGAACTCCAATTTCTGTGCGGACAATTTTCTTGTCTACCTGGTTAAAAGTGGGGAGGAAAAAAGTGAAAAAAATTTTTCATGTTCACTATAGAATCTTCTAGTTGCATCACAGGTAAATATGTATGAACAGCATTTCTAGATCTGCTGGGAGAATAAGTTGATGCAAGACACACAATCAAATATAGTGTAAGGAGTAATTTTCCTTTAACATGGGAAGGATACTATAAAAGAAAAACATCAGCATCTAGTAAAATGATTACAAATGTGTACGTAAGTCATGCAAAAAGTAAAATACAGGAAAGACAACCAAAAAAGGTGCTAAACTTCTGAACTTTTTACTCAGATTCTGTCTTTGTGTATCACTATTTATGTTTGTTCAGTTTATGCCAGGATAGCTTCCTTTTGACACACTGTGCTGCAGCTGTGCTGGAAAAAGGTTTCTGCACATAGGATGTGCACACATAGCAGTGCAAGATACTGCTTAGAACAAAAAAAGTAATGCAAAGGTCAAACACCCCTATCCACGGACACAGTATAAGGTTTAACTTCAACCTGCTTCAGACATATCTATCAGAATGGTTTATTAATGCACGTGACTGTTTGGTTAAACCTCTGAGAGCAGTAGTCCTTCTCTTTCCTTCTCTTCTCAAATTGCAGTCTTCAGCAATCCAGGCACAACTTATGTCCTGCTGGGGGACATCAGTCATTTCTCACAAGAAATGCAGACCTAGGGAGTATTTCATTCAGGAAAGACAACTGCAGCTGTCCCAAACTTGAATGCTTAAGCAAGTAGGAAAGGAAAACGCTCATAATCAAATTATACATGCTTTTATGTTGCGAAGGTAATTAGTACATTTATGAAGAAACTATCTTGTTTGCAAATATCCTCAAAAATTCTAGAGAAATCCTACACTGATGACGATTATATTTCTTCTATAGAGCTCATCATCTCAGGGGTTACGGAATGCATGTGAGACAGCAAGTGAAGTCACTACCTGTTTTGAAACTGAAGACACAGATGATGTTAAGTAGAACACTTTGAGGGAGGGTTGTGTGGTTTTTTTTTAGTGGAGGCTTTTCATCAAATTGATTTTGGTTTTTTATATCATATGGGAAATGAACAGTCATAATACATAAATCTTTAACAGGGATACAAAACTACCTTCAAATTCTTAGTGAGGAAGAGACATGCTTAAAAAACAATCCCTTATCACCTAAAAGAAGAGTTGTACTTCTTAGTATTTTATTTTTTCCAGCAACATCCAAAATTCAAGTCTCAGTCACATTCAGAACTAAAGGATAAGCAGAATTTGATTCTTCCCTTGTGTCAATAGGAATGATTCCAGGTTAGTAATGCCACAGTGCTCTGATAGTGGCGTAAATGAGTGGAGAACTAGAACCCTTAGGGTATCCTTGAAGATCACTGATATTTAACCTCTTTCAGTGGCTCTGCCAGAAAGCAAAATGAAAGAAAGAAGAACCAACTTTGGACAGATTCAGTACATGTGAGAAGCAGCAGAAAGCAAAAATCAGAGAGGACAGAAATACCCCATTATCTGAACATCTAATTGGAGGTAAAGAACACGGTCGATAATTAAGTCTATACAGGTAAACGCCTGCTCTGTGATAAAAACACAGGACTCTTTAAGCTCTACTACCACCACAGGCTTATAAACTTTATTGCTTTCTACTCCAAATACAGATTCATTTGCTCTTGCCTGCTACATAAATACTGAGTAGTAGGTTTGAAGAATGGTTTCCTGTGCAGTTTTCCTAAAATGCTGTGAGCACCAGCCTGTGGTCTTACGCAGTTTCAACATCCCATTGGCATCAGTGCTGTTATTCTTTCTACTCTGGGTTACTTTTGTGAGTGCAAACACACAGCCAGGGCCTCCAAAGCACGCTGCTGGGTAGCAAGGGGATCTTGATGATTCAGAGAGCAATACACATCTGGACTGTTTCCATATGTTTTGTACCTCAAACACGATCAGAAAAATTAACATACAATATTGCATGCACAATCACTTCCCCAGGAGAGCTGTTTAGACTAAGTAGTTTACCTTATGCAAAAGCACCACTACAAACTGAAAAAACTGTTTTCTGCAGTTTTGAAAATGTTTGCTCTTCAAGTATGCCTGGCAACAAGAATGGAACAGTCTGTCCAGACTCTAAAGATGCTTCCTATTGGCACTGAGTAGTTACAACTGAGAAATTATAGAGGCCTCTCATCTTGAAGGTGTCAACAGACTAAATGAAAAAGTGAACTGAGACTCAAGTTTCAGGTCCTTGCTTTCCTAGATGTTTACTCTGCAACCATAGGGGAGTCCCTCTGTAATCCAGTTCCTGACCTGACACGCACTGTTATGAAAGCACACTTTCATAATGCTTCCTCAGGTGGTGGTATGAGGAAAAGGTATCTAAAAATTCAAGATGCTATGATGCAATGGCAAATATGCCACAGAGAAACACTTAAGAATGTTACATATCTACAAGCATGCTGGAATATGTCTATTGGGATAGATTTTATATCAGAAGTGTGCATTTATAAGTGATAAGGATCGCTCCAGAGTAAAAGTAGCAGCACCACCATTTTATTACAGACAGCCTGTTCAATCTCTTTTTTTTTCTTACATTCTCCTACACCAAGTATAGAGTTATATCAACACGTACCTTGTTTCACCAAAATTTACCTACTTATATCAGGGTCAATCTTGTCCTATTTTTAGTTTGGGCAGGAGTATCAGCAACTCAGCTACTTATATTCCTGACAAAAAATTGTCTGATAGGATGACAGCCAGGCATTTCACTCTGTAATGTATACTGCCAGAGCAACAAATTTTAAAACTCAGATAATTTAACCATAACATCCTGTTGCCACAAAGTTTGCGCAAATTAAGTATGTTTGGCTAGATCAAATACAGCGGTCTGATTTGTGTAAATGTAATAACTGACCAAAATGAGGTTGAAAGAGTGTTTATTTTTGTCTCTTCCTCTTTGGAAGCAATTTAAATATGCAGTAGAATACATAACAATTTATCTGAGCTTTCCTTAAATTAACATTACCCACAACAGCATCAGAGAGACCTTTGTGAGTATATCATAGTCAAGAATAATGTTAGCAGAACCAGCCTGTTTGCGAAGAGAAAAACTATCAAATGTTAATTTTCAGATGGTTCCTGGTTCCACTAGTTCAGTGATTATCCTTCTACAAGCAGTGGGGCATCACTCTAGTG
>VZTO01019120.1:0-10686 GCA_013400615.1 Syrrhaptes paradoxus | reverse complement strand
TTGTCCTTCTGGACAGACGACGCACCTCAAACCAGGCGGCGTGTTGGGAGCTCTGCGCTCTGCTCTGTCTGTGTACAGGGTGGTTGAACAGTTTGTCTTGTCATGGCACTACAGGAAGAGGTCCGGAAGGTTAATGCAATATATTCATTAAAGTTGGGATTTTCAGGGACATTTCAGGGATGAATCTTGGTGTGCACATGAATCTGGGGTATTGTGGTGCAGGACCGGGTAAAGCGGTGTTGGAGGAACGGTGACTTACTCCATCTGCAGACTTCTAGCCGAGGAGAGCTGTGTAACTACGTTACCTGTGTTGTGCAGGTCTGCTGCCTCTGTCTAGTGGAAAAAACCCTGTTTTGTTCAGGTTTCTGCCATGTTAACTAACTCGGAGTGGCTGCAGCAGGATCCTTCCCGTGGTCCTCGTGGCTTCTGGAGTGGTGCAAAGAGTTGGTGTTCATCTCAAACCCGAGTTGTGACGGTGAGATGCCACAGGAGCCCTAAGATGTAAAAGGGCTTTAATGAGGCAGAAACGTTGTGGGACTTGTGAAAAAAGGGTTTGAAAATCCCCCGGGCACTGAACTGGCATACATCAAAGGGAGCTTTTTGGTTGCGTGCTTTGGGGAACTCCCTCTTCGCCCGTCTGCTGGTGGGATGGCTTGTGGACCTGCCAGCCTAGAGACTTAGACTGTCCTGTCTCTGGATGTGTAGTCCTGGCTCATCCCTTTGTGTTACGAGGCAGAGGAGTTGCAAAGGGCAGCACGAGGCTGTGTGGCAGTGCAGGACAGCCCTAGAGAGGGGAGGGATGTCCCGCGATGGTGGCATGGGACCGGGTTGTGCGATGGTGGCATGGGACATGCTGCACCTGTGCAGGTGTAGCCCCGCGCTGGGGAAAGGACCTTGTCTTCTGGGTCAGAGGCGTGCAGGAACAGCGAGATTGTTCCCCAGCGGGCAGCTTGGTCTGTGTGCGGCTGGTGCTCTCGTTCAGAGCCAAAGCAGACAGGTTGGGTTTGCAGGTTTGTGGCCGTGGGTTGCTGTGACAAAGACGGGCTTGTCGGAGGGATAAGGCATTTTCAGTTGCACAGCCCAAAACCAGTTTTGATGCACTGGAATATGACCTGAAAACCTTAGAAGATTTATATTTGTCCTTAGCCTGAAAAATATTCCTGTGTTGTACTTGACTTTTTCCCTTGCACCTGCGTTTCACTGTGGAAAATATTTATTTTACTGAGAAAATGTTGTCATGGCTAATGCACCGAAAAGTGGAAGAGTTTTGTATAAAATCTGCTTTGAGACTCTGAGTTCAAGGCAAAACCTTGATGTGTGATGATGTGATACCATTGCAGTAGGAAAAGTGTTGGGTGCAAAGTCCTGAAAAGAGTTTCGGAAAATGGGATGTAGGAGGTGAACAGGAGGAGGAACAAGGACTGATTTAAACTGTGATGGGTGTCAGTGCCAGAACAAGCCCTTTTCATTAAAACCTACAAAACTAAGACCTGTAAAATTACTGCTTGATTTTTTTTTTTTCATAGTTATACAGTAAGATCCTGAGAATAGCAGATGTGACAGTTGGGTAAGCAGCCCTTTTTCTGCAGTAAGTGAGCATTTTGTTACTTTCAGGTTTCCACGTTGTTTCTTGAAGTCTGTTTTTATTGTATGTTGGATGTTTTTATTGCGGTCCTCACCCACTGTCTCCTCGGTGACCCTGCCACAGCTTTCAGGACTGACAGAGGTTGGGCACAGTGCAGGCGCAGCAGCCACGGGGCTCGTGCAATGTGTCTTACACGGATTTCCCAGCAAACTCTTGTGAAAAATGAAGATTTTGTCTTTTTTCTTTTGGGAGGTCAGCAGCTGAAGTTTCCAGCGGGGAGCTCAATGCACCCATTTAACTCTGTTGGGTCCTGATATTGTGACTCTGCGCCAGGCTTCGCTCTGCAGCCACGAGTGGTTGTGTGTGCGTGGGAGACAGGTGTGATAAGCGTGAAGAGCAGAGCAGCTTTCCTCTTTGGTATCTGTTTCTAGAGGATGAATGTGTGTGTGTTTAAAAAATAACAAGCTTTTCTATTCTGGCATTATTGGAAAAAAAAAAAGGGCTGCCCTCTGAATACTGTAAAACCAAACCCCAACCAAAACCAAAGCCCAGCTGGAGCTCTGTCAATCAATTACAAAGGATTATTTTTAAAATTGTGGGTTTTTTTGCTTTCACCAACTTTTTTTACCCAAAAGCCTTGTACATTTGATGGTTCTTTGAGTGTGCCTCAGTGGCTTAGGGAACCTTTGCTCTTGTGTGGAAGCATTACTTTGCACTTCCCGACACTTCGTTGCTCCAGCTGCTGTTGGGTTCTGTGTTAGGAGCTGTGTTTGCTGCTTTCTGTGCCGGTGTCAAACCTTTTGTCCAGAGCAGATTTGATGATTTTCTTAAGGGCTAGGTGATAAATTTTAGGGCCTCCTTTGCACTTGGGATGTGAGATGAGACCTGGTCTATTACAGTACCGCGAGCGATGCTAACCCAGAGACACAAAATCCCTTCTGTGGATTAAGGCACTTTGTTCTGCTGGAGCAGTTTCCCCTCCAGCACCAATACTGGCTCCTGTTGCGTTTCTGAAGAGCTTCCTTGCTGTTTGCAGGAGCATCCTTTTTGCAGGAGCAGATTGCAGCGTTTGCCCTGTTTATTTTTTTAAACATACTCATAAGAAATGGAAAGAGTACAAAATGCACAGAAAATATGGAAACAACATTGTATTTAACGAACTCTTAATGCAGTCCTAGTTTGGCTTCAGAAAGAATTCTTGCTTGTTGCTGTGTGATGTGGTTACATGAAGGGGAGCTCCTCTTGGAACATGTCTGGAACATTCACCCGAGGGTGCAGAAAGAATTAAAGGATTCATTGCCCTCGGGCGTGCGTAGTGTGGAAGGCAGCCACCTGGGAGTTCACAAATTAAATTCCTGGATTATCTTCTATCGTAGGAAAGGAAGTGTTTGGCGTTTGGGTAGCATACTGCAGCACCTTATCCCTGAGTTTTGCTGTGCAGATAACTGCGTGGGGCACCAGAGTTGTGTAACACTTCTCAGATGTGTTTTAATTGTTCTGCTTGAAGCTCAGTAACTGGTACAACAGTGAGCAACTGAAGAAGACGTAAACATCTAGTAGCTTCTGTCTGTTCAGATGCCTTGTTCACTTCATTAACCCTTTTCCTGAACTGGCTGCTCTACCTGCCGGGGAGCTGATTCCTGGAGAGGGATGATGCTGCCTGGCCCGTCACAGCTGATTCCGGTGGGAATTTTACTCCGATCCAGTTGCTGAGTTCAGACCAGGTGTGTTTCTGTAGCCTTGGGTGTCCTAGGGTGGGAGCAAGAGGCTGCAGATCCGCAGCACTGGGTTGCAGCAGTCACTCTAGAGATGGTCAAACTGATGGAGCCTGATAACCCCGAGTTCCTGATAAGTGAATTTTTACACACTGCTAGTGTCACGGCTGGGCTACATGCAGTATTAACGTTTAGTACACGTTGGTAGCTACCCTTAAGGGCTCACAACTGAGCAGGTGAGACACAGCAAGTAATCAACGGAGCTTTTAATAATTCCGTTTGCAGTCAACAGCTCCATGGAAACGCAGGGAACATCTTCCCAAGGAGCTTGTGCAGAAAACCCAGGATGGGGCAGTTTGCTTGGGACCCTACAAAAGCTTAAGTTTGAATTTCACTTAAAATCTAATGGATGGCACAAAAGGCACATTCCATATTGTGTGCAGGGGTTTGTTGCAAGCCATCCGTTGGAAAACAAAGACCAATACACTTCCTGTTATATGTCACAAATTAAAAAACCCAGACTCTGGCACTGTAGCTGTTTGTTTGAAAGTCAGCAAAAAACTACGACAGCAACAGGCAAGTGGTATCATAAAATGTTGCTGTTTTGAGCTGTGTGTATGTGTGGAAAGATATGGAGAGGTTTTGCTAGCAATGATGTCTGCTAAGAGTCATAAGCCTGGGATTTTATCTCCAGCATCTATAGGGATTAAATAACATTACAAATTGCCTGTATTATTGAAATGGGAGCCGTTGTGTATGGTTTGGAGAGCGTTTCAACAACATTTCCTATATGATTGATTTATATATATATAAATTTTTCCCTCTGTGTTTCCAGTATTACCTGGGATTGTTTGTTTTTGTGATTGCCTTGGTTTCCGTGGCAGAAATCCATATATTAATATTAAGCAAACCGCAAACACTCCTATAATTGCATCTTTGAAGATGACATCACTTTCTTTTGTCTTTTGAAAAATTGACCAATATGCAGTTGGAAATCATTAGCTTTAAAGCTTTTCAGCCTCAATCAAGGAGTGCTATTAAACAAGTGTAAGCTGCTAACCCGTGGGTGGGTGTGAGGCACAGTGAGCGGGACGATGCTTCAAGCTTTGGCAGGGTTTCAGAGGCCAGGGCATAGCTTGAAATGCACCTGTGAGGAGGACACGGGATCATATGGGTCATTGGTCTACAGCCCTTGCCTTAGGATGCACGTGCTTGTTGAAAGAAGATGATGTAGTTGATATTGTGATGCAGTCGAAGTCGATGGTATGGTCACCTGGAGTCCTTGGAAGATGCTGCCAGTTCCAGTGACATTGAGGACCATCTGCCCAGGAGCATACGCAACTAACTATCTGAAGACAGTTCTATCCCTTGACTTCAAGATTTCATAATTAAGGAACACAGTTTTCTTCTATCAGCTCCTTTTTCTTTTCAAGAAAGCATTTGGAAATGTCTGTGAGCATCACAAGCCCCCATTGAGGACAAACTAAGAAGATGAAGCCATAAAGGAAAAAAGAGAGGTGCAGTCTTGAGAGACCTGGGCTCCTGATCTCTTTTCATTTGTGTTGCTTTGGCAAGAATGTTTGAGGGAAAGGTTGTAGAAGAAGCTGTTTGCAAGGCAGAGGGCAAGATTTAGCGAGGTGTTTCTGGGGGAAGGTGGGAATTTGGAGCTTTTTTTGGGGACAGAGTTGATAATGAAATGCGTTTGGGAGTCTTCTAGTTACTGAACCAGGAGTTCCTTGCTGCATTCGGGGTGTTTGGTGCCTAGTGTTGAGTGTGAGGCCCTAAGCTTCTGAAATGAGAAATTTTCCGGCAGATGTTCTGTTCTCCTCCCACCTCCTGGCCCGCGGTGTTGATGAAGAGGAGACAGCACTATAGCCTTGAGATACTCTGTACGTGCTTTGTCACACGAACTTCCTGGTGACATTCTGAGTCTGCCAGCACTGCCCTATCTCGTACAAACTTGTGTTTCTGTGCGGGTGGTTTTCTTGCTGAGCTGGCCACAAGCATCAGAAATACTCCCGTTTCCTCTTGGGCAGATCGGAGGGCCAGCGAAGGATCTGACCATCGAAGGAAGTGAAGGATTTTCTTTATCTGAGGTCGTTGTGCCCCTGTTATTGACTAGGCTGTGATGGGTCAGCATCTGTCCGTTTGCTGTAGGCTCTGATCTCCTGTTGAACTCAGATGTGTTGCCCGGCAATGCCAGGTATGTGACTGTCTCTGTTATAAGGTTCAGGTCCTTTCTTTTGCTGATTAGCTGTAGGGAACTGTTCAATAATTTCTTGTCTTAGCTTGTTCCTAGATTGTCCCTTTTTCATTTTTGTTGTGTCGCATTGCGCATATGGTCAGTTGGTTGTCGGAAGTCAAGAGGCAAGTTACTGATCACACCACCTGAAAACATCAGAAAATCAAATCTTCTATCAGATGTATTTGCAGTAATATGTGAGACAAAATGATGGCCGTGCATTCTTTAAGCATTTGTGTTGTATTTGTTAGGAGACAAATGTTAAATATTTGAATTTCAAGAGGTTTGCACTTTATAGCCAGGTGGCTTGGATTTCAATTCTTGTGGTGGCAAATCTCCAAAACTGAATAGACACAAGATACAGTGTGTAACCATAGCCACTCTGTGTTGCAGGGTGATTCCCCAAATGGCTTCACTTAATCAAAGATTTCACTCTTTCCTCCACAGAACCTTAAAGGCAATGTAAAAATACAAGATTTTTATTCCCATTCTAACATTTGCTTTTAATAGGGTTCAGCTCTGATCAAAACCCACGGCTCCTCTCTACCCAGAAGTCTTATTTCATGACCGCAACACAAATGCTTTAAACACGGTATCGGGTGTTACTGGGTTTGGCCTGGGCTTTCTGAGCAGGCTACAACATCACTCACAAGACAATTGTAGTATAAAGCTTAATTAAGGTGTTGCACGTGCTTTTTCCAAGTTCAGTTTTGATGGCACAATGATGCCCACAAAGGTATGCGTTGAGCTGTACTTGTGTTACGAAATAGTTGGATTGTCCAGAACAAGGAAGATCGTTGCCTCTGGGAGCAGCCCAGGTGATGATGAGGTTGTTGTAACGATAGACAGCAGCTCAGGGCTGTCTGTCGTGCGGACTCGGTGTGAACATCAGACCAACCGGGTTCTGCTCTGACTGTTCGTTAACGAAAGAATTTGTGGAAGTGTTTAAAGCAGCCGTAAGTCTGGGTTATTAATGTATCTGCCCTGAATTAGTTGGGGTAAATGGATGTCTGATCTGTACAAACAAGTTATAAACGACTTGAGCAGGAGGAATATCCTTCTGGATAAGCCACGTTCCTTCAGTTGCTAGCCTAGCCTGTTATTTTGTTGGAAAGTGCTGTCACTGCAACGGCAAATTCTGTCCTGGAAACTGTTTAGGTTTTGTGGCATCTGGCAGCATCTTCAATATGAGCCTTCAATTGTATTTGATGGAAATATACCCGGGCTCCATCTGTTCGACATGTGCTTCCTACCGAAAGCGGGGCACACATGCGAGTTTATTTCCGATGTTCGTAAATAAGGTACCAGCAAAACCCACGGTATCAAGCCAGACCCCTCTGGAATGGATTTTAACATCTTAACCACAGGAAGCAATTGAGCCTCCTCCTTACGTCCCTTTATTTTTCCCGCCAACCCGCCCACATGCACATTGTGCGTTAGGTTTTGGGGATGCTTTTGAAAGCCTTCTGTAATTTTCTTTGCAAAACCAAATGAAAACGGATCATGATGGTGACTTTAAAGAAAATAGGAAAATTGCTAATGACACTGCAGCTGTCCAGTTGTGTTCACAGTACACATGGGAGTACTGAAAATAGTCTGATGAAGAAATGTCGACCGTGGGCCCTCGGGAATAGGGGAAGCAGAGATAAAGGCTTGGAGCAGCAGCAGAGCTGGCCGGGGCACGGGCAGGTTTTGATGTGTCGGGAGGAGGCAGTGTGAACAGGCTGCAGAGAGATCTGCCCCCAGACCTCCGTGTGCCCTCCTGCGCCTATAGCCATCGTCACCGCAGCTGAGATCGATAATGGCATTTCCCTGTTCCCTTCAGTGCCTGGAGCAGCCTCTGGCTGGGCAGGAGGCAGGACTCCAGCTCACCGTCGGTGCAGCAATCACAGGCGTTGGCTTCCACAGTGTTGTTTTCGGTAGTTGATGTGCATTCTTGGTTGTCACATAATAATGACCATTCTAGGACGTTTTTCTGTTGTGAAGCCAGTGGAGAAGCTTGTTTTAACCAACTAAACCTGGGCTCCCCCAGTTTGTGACCCAGGGCCCCCTCGCCGCACACTCCTCACTCCCAGGGGATGCTCAGAGCTTCAGGGCTCCAGCAGCTCCGGATAATTCACCTGTTAAAGAAATGGTGATTTTTTTTTTTTTTTTTTCTTATCCTGCAAATGTTTGGATTGCTCTGTGACAAACAGATGGGCGGTGTTTTGCCCAGTGTTTTGGGGGTGGGTGGCAGGCAGGGTCCTGTCGCAGAGCACGTTCCCAGCACCTGCTCCAGCGGCTCCGCGTTCCTGGGAGGTTTGTGTCGTATCTCACAGCCTCCTGTCTCTCCAGGACATCCCAGGTAGCACTGTGTGCCTGCGTGTAGGGATAATCCAATTCCAGGTTGTGGGACAGTAAGACACGGTGGGGCAGGAAGGCAGCCCGAGACCGCGGAGGCTGCCAGAGGTTTTGTGGTCATGAATCGAGTCTGGTGTGAAGTGTCCACGTGTGCAGTGATGGGCATCGGGGCGAGTGCAGAAGCACCTGGGTGAAAGACGGGTAGTTTGTGCTTCCAGGTAGGAACAGAGGTGGTGTTGAACCCACGCTCGTAAAGCTTTTGGTTTTTTTTCTGTGGCATAGTTCTCGTTGTAAAGTGATTTCTTAATCTTGCTTTTGAATTCCTGTGCTCCAGCAAGTGCCAGCCTTTAGTGAAACGGGGCACAGCATATGGTGCGTGTGGGTATTCAGCACTAAGATCTTGGAGTTTATGTTTAAACGATGCAAGATGAGCTGTGGAGCCCTTCCCTCCTGAAGGCACTAAGCCTCGCAAAGCCTCGGAGCTTTTCTAGTCAAAACATGAAACTGGCTGTCACCTGGGCAGAATCTAGAACGATTAATTTCATTTATTTATAATAAAATTAGATCTCTTTCAGTAATCATTCCATGTACTCAAAAGGAATTTCACATTATAACCATATGGGCTAAAGTATATATGCACAAATACTCTGATAGAGCTTCTAATGATTTTTTTTATGAGTAAAAATATTTAGATAGTAAATTTTTAGCTGTCAGCAGTTGCAGAGTAAGTTGGCTCAGAAACATGATTTTATTCTGCCAAAGTGTCGGGTGAATGATATCACAAAGCAGCTGGCCTACGCGTTGTGCCAAAGCTGCTCATTAACCTTTAACTTGCAAAAATAGCAGAAAAAGAACCACCGAGGTTTGTCATCCTGGCTGATTCTTACAACAAATCCAGTGGTAATGTTTCAATGAAAGGCAGAATTGGGTTCTGAAGCGGAGTTAAGGGGAAGCAGAGGCAGATTTTGGGAACTGTCAATTATTTTGTCCAACTTTCATAATTTTAAGGCATTCAGGCAGTCACTGGCTACACGTTATACGTATGTGGACGATCAGCATCTTTGTACGGTGTGGTCCTCTCCAGGAAATAAACAGAGTTTGCTGCGGTACGGGACCGGTCAGAGAGGTTCAGTGGACGGTCAGGTCCATCCAGTGGTAGATGACAGTACGCTCGTACAGCACGTTGTGTGTAACTTGTTCGTTGCTTCTGAGCGTTGTGTCCCGGTGACTGGAACAGGGAAGGAGTCTGTTTTGGTCTGGAAATAATGACCGAGTTTGTCAGAAGGGTAATTTCCCTTGTAGTGGATTAACGATGGAGATGCAGTTGGCTTTCATAATGTAAATCAACCTGCCTGTCTTAGCGATGGGAGCTTTCGGTAAACCACCAACACAGTCTGTTTAGGAGAAATTTCTTATTGGTAGGATGCTAAATTTGTTACTGAAAGAGTGGGTCTTCTTCAGAAACCTCCGAAGGGAACGGTTGGGTTCGTTAGGCGTGGAGCTGGTCTCTGGTCCCTGATTGCCCACAGGTGAAGAGGTTTGGTGTGATTGAGGGCTGGCTCCCACCTGCTCTTGGGGGATAAGTGAGGTCAGACCGGAGCAGCTCTCCTCCCTTTGTTCTGCTTCACCGAGTCGTGTGTTTTCCTTTCTGGGACGTTTGAGACTACTGTGGTCATCTCTTCTGTAAGTTTCAGATAAAAATTTTGCTTGTGGGCTTGTGTTTTAATCTTGCACGAAAATTGGTTGGGAATGTGGGGACCTCAGAGCACGGTACCGCAGACACCTGCAGTCGGTGCTGTCTTGGCTTTCGTTGTTCTGGTTTATCATTAGAGGTAGGAATTATTTTTATTTTCTGTTCTGTTAAATCCAAGGGGGCACGAATGATTTGGGCTCAGCCTCAGTGAGATTTCCAAGGTAGTTTTAGTGATGGCTGCTGTTGGTTTGTTTAATTCTGGGTTTGTGTGATAAACAGTTGAAAATTGTATTGTCCCAGAATTTTCCAAGGAAATCCTTAATGAAACTGTTAGCTTGCTTACATGGGTGGGAATATTTTCACTTTAACCATAGTTGACATAATGTCTTTACTTGTCTACACGGTGTTTTCTGAAGAAGTGGGAAGAAAAGCCTGTTCGTATGCACAAGCTGAAAGTACACAAGTGTTTTTTGCCCTCAGATAAGCCCTTGAGTTCTGTTGACTTACTGAAGGAGGATAAGGGGAGGGGGGATTTCTGCTTTGTTTTGTAAATTTCTTTTGTTTTTTTTGACTTTTGAAAATGTGTTGAGTACTGATTTTAGATGCAGTACCTAGTTATCTGAGAAGTGCATTTTTATCCCTTTTTTTTAGAGAAGGGTCCAAATAGTTTTACGTAGAAAAAATTGTGTAAAAAGCAGTGAATAGGGAGCATTTGCAGGGGAGTTAAAGTTGTTCAGCCAGGCTGGGTAAATCTGGTCGAAACATTGCTTTTTTGGTCAAGTGAGCAAAATAGAAACTGAATTGCGCTCTTCCCCCCTACAGCTGTGTGCTGCCATGTGTTCCGTTGTGGCATTTCCAGTGGTGTGGTTTTGCTGTAGGAAAACAGTTAATTTAGTGTCAGTCCGGATAGTTTACTGAGCTGGGTTCTGACAGCAGTCTCAGGATAAAAATGTGAGCAGTTTCTTCATGGTTTTCAGGCTTTCTATTTTATACATCTCATTACGTGAAATTTCAGAATGCGATGCGGAACAAAATTGCTGCAATTTTCCTGTAAATATAGTTCGGTCAGAGCGTGGTCTTTCCCACCTCTGGAAGCGGTCCCAAAGCCCCC